>JAYJMJ010033427.1:0-21650 GCA_036873875.1 Laminaria ephemera | reverse complement strand
AGGGTGGGCCAGCGAACGGTTTGTCGCGAAGTCTTGCGCGCCTGGCACTTGAGGCAGCGGCGGAGCCACCAGCGGGTGGATTTATCCATGCCTATCCACCAGAAAAAGCGCTTCATAAAGCTGAATGTGCGGGCGATTCCCAGGTGGTAAGAAGTGGTGGAGTGGCACGTATGTAGGACCCACTGACGCATTAGCATGGGGACGTAGATGCGCGGGGTGGGGTCAGCGGGTCCCGGTGACGGCGTAGTGGGCGGCCGGTGGACGAGAAGCGCGGTATCGTCGTCCGTGGTGTGGAGTCGAGCTTTATCGGCTAGAAGAAGAAATTCGGAAAGTGTTGGCCGGCGGAGGGGGGGAATGAAGTCCAGTAAGTTATCCGGCGGCGGGGAAGGGGAGCCCAGAGAAAGGAATCGCATGGTGGCGGAGGAAAGGGAGTCGTTGCGTTGCTCGCGTGCCCAGTCTGTATGGGTGAATTGGTCGTTGCAGGAGCGGAGATGGGTGTTGTCCATAGGTTCGATGGCGGGCTCCAGGAGCGGAGCGGCTGGTATCGAAGGGTTCCGTGTAGAGGGTAGTGTCGTCGTCGGTCTTTTCGCTGGCGGTAAGGCGAGGGGGGGGGTTGATGTCGAAGGGGTCCGTGTAAGGGGTGGCCTCGTCGCCGGTATTGTGGCTGGGGGTAAGGCGCGGGTTGGGGCGGTGTTCGACTCTTGGGGGTTTGGTTTGGGCTCGGTTCGGAGTGTAGTTAGTTGGCGGCGGCGTGTTTGCTGTCTTGGGGCCGCGGTGGTGGTTGCTCGGCGGTTGAAGCCGTAATCTGTGGGTGTCCGGGGAGATCCAGCTGCGGCAGCGGTGCGAATCCGGGTCCGAGAAGAGATCAATCTCGACGACGGAGGAGGAGAGGACGATGTGGAGATGCCCGATGTGGGCGATGGGGAGACGATGGGTGGCCTGAACGCCAAGCCAAGGGGAACGCCAGCGTCCACGGTGGCTTCCTCGGAGCCGGAAGGAGGGGCGGTCTTGGAGTCTTGGACAGAAATTTGGCCGATGGAAACGCCGCAAGGCAAGTCAGCGGTGTGGTCTTGAGAAGAGCTTGGACGGTCGAAAACGCTGGGAGGCGAGTTGGCGATGGGGTCTTGGGCAAGGCGTGGGCCGGCGAAATCGCTGTGATACGACTCGGCGGCGGGGTCTTCGACAGGGCTTGGACCGGCGGAAACGCCGCTAGGCGAGTCGGCGGTGGGGTCTTGGGCAAGGCGTGGGCCGGCAGAGTCGCTGTGATACGGCTCCGCGGCGGGGTCTTGGATAGGGCTTGGACCGTCGAAAACGCTGTGAGGCGAGTTGGCGGTGGGGTCTTGGGCAAAGCGTGGGCCGGCAGAGTCGCTGTGATACGGCTCGGCGGCGGGGTCGTGGACAGGGCTTGGACCGTCGAAAACGCTGTGAGGCGAGTCGGCGGTGGGGTCTTGGGCAAGGCGTGGGCCGGCGGAGTCGCTGTGATACGGCTCGGCGGCGGGGTCTTGGACAGGACTTGGATCATCGAAAGCGCTGTGAGGCGAGTCGGCGGTGGCGCCTTGGGCAAGGCGTGGGCCGGCGGAGTCGCTGTGATACGGCTCGGCGGCGGGGTCTTGGACAGAGCTCGGGCAGAGGTTTCGGAAGTCGAAGAAGTCGTGGTCAGTGAAGTGGAGCGGCGGGGTAGGAACGACGGTGTTGGATGGTGGGTCGGCTTGCCCACCCAAGCCAATACCCGGCGTGAAAGGCTTAGAAGGGATTGGCCGCAGGCTTGGATGAGATAGATACCCACAGTATCGGGGCTTGTAAGGCGGTTGGGTCCCGTAGTGTCAAGGTCGGTGGCTGGTTGGGGAAGGCGGGAGAGGAAGTCGGCGTTGCCGTTGACTGTACCTTTACGGTACTCCAACCTGTAGGAGTAAGCGAGCAGGAATTCGAGCCAGCGCTTTGTGATCCTAATATATCTGGAACTTCGTAGACCACAGGTGTCCTCGGAGGCGTTTTATGGCCCAGACGATGTTGCCAGCTTTAAGGTCGAGGGGGGTCCATGAGCGTTCGTTGTCGAGGGTTGCACGGCTGATGAAGAGGGTTGAGCGAATGGAGCCGTCCGGTTGTTCTTGCTCTAGAGTGGCGCCGAAGCCATCGCGGCTGGCGTCGCAATACAAGCGGAAAGGGCGGGAGTTGTCGGCGACGGCATCCCAGTCTGGGTAGACCAGGACGGGGGCTGTGGCAAGTTCGAGGAGAAGCTGTCGGACGATGGCTTCCATGGCCGGGGTAAACTCGAACTTGACGCCTTGCTTGAGGAGGGCTGTGACGGGGCGGAGACGGGTGGACATGTTGGGGATGTAGTTCCGGTGGTAGCCAACGCCTCCCATGACGGAACGGAGTTGTTTGGTGTTCTTCGGCATCGGCATGTTCGTGAGGGCAGCAACGTTATCAGCGTTAGGGCTAACGCCATGGGAGGAAATGGTGTGTCCAAGGAAATCGGCTTTGGCGGCGCCAAGTTTGGCCTTGGCGGAGGAAAGTTTGAGGTTGTGCTTGCGGAGGCGTTCGAAGAGGGCTCGGATGTTGTCGACGTGAGTGGAGGGGTCGAGGTCGAAGACGATGACGTCGTCGAGGTAGGCTGCAACACGCTCAAGATTTTTGATGACCTCGTTTACCTATCTATTAAGCTATTAATTATATATATTTCGTCTGATGCCCACTTTTAACTTAAAAATAGAGTTAAACTTTGATGCCCAACTGTTTAATAGCAAATTAGAGTTAAGATTTCGGTACTCGAAAAAATAATTTTGTGAAAAAAAGATATTTTGTTCTCCCACATATTCGGACAGCCCCTGTTCTCCTCATGTCTGCCTGCGTGCCCGACACTGTGTTTAATATCGCAAGTTGGCACAATACAACGCTCGGAGCAGTGCAAACCCTAAGGTGTCTCTTTCGCCAAGAAACGTCTCGCAACACAGGCCTGTATTTACACGAACAATCGTCGGAGTTCCTGCGTATCTTTGTCCGAGCCCGTTTTGTATTTTAGGGCAAAACAAAATCATTTTCTCCCACATATTCGACATTTTCTCCACACGTTTGTCTGCATCTCCGACATCATGTTCGCGTCGCAAGTTGGCACAGCACAGCGCTTGGACCAGCCCGAATCTGAAGGCGTCTCTTTCCCAACACCGGCCTGTAATCATACGAACAGTCGTTGGTGTTGCTGCGTATTTTTGTCCGAGTCTGGTGGTCACTTTGATTTTTGTTTTGCAAAAAAAAGTTTTTCTCTCACAAAAAACATACCACAGTGAGATATTTTTTCCCCCACACGTTCGAAAGCACCTGTTCCGTTCACGTCTGTCTGCGTGTCCGACACCATGCTTCACGTCGCAAGTTAGACCAATACAACGCTCGGATCAACACAAATCTCAAGGCGTCTCTTTCGCCAGGAAACGTCTCGCAACAAAGGCCTGCATGATATTCATACGAACAACCGTCGGAGTTGCTGCGTTTCTTTGTCCGAGTTTGATGCTCACTTAATAGTAGTGTGCAACTTGTATTTTTCTGCAAAATACTCGCAAAGCACCACCTGTTATTTTCACGTCTATCTGCGTGTCCGACACAATGTTTCACGTCTCAAGTTTTGGTACAATACAACGATCGAAGCAGCGCAATCTCAAGTCGTCTCTTTCGCCAGGAAACATCTCGCAACACAGGCCTACTGTATTCATATGAGCAATCATCGGGGTTGCTGCGTATATCTTTATCCGAGTATATTTTCGGCTTCATATCCTCCGTCCATTTTCCACGGGTATCCTAGATTTTCCCATCGCCTATCTGTCACACTATTATTTCGTGAATTGCCTGTTACTCTGCCTTCAGTGTTGTTCTTTTACGTAAAGCTCAGAGTCTTTCCCACTGCTGCTGCTGTAGCATATGATACCATGCACACATGAGCACAGCAGAACGAGTACGAGTACGTATGATTTCGGGATTTCTTCGTATCTTCTGCTTTTTTCTTCCATTCTTTTTCGCGGTATCCTGGATTTGTCCATCGCCTATTTGTGATGCTACTGATGTTTCTCTATCGTAGCGTCTCTTGCCCGACATGAGGTTCGTCCGCTGTCTGCCGCGCTTCTTCACGATGCTGTTCGTGTACGTCTAACCCAGAGTATATCACTTTGCTGTTGTATCATGTGATACCATTGTAGTACGAAGAATACGATCATCAGGATTTCCCGGTGTCTGTATTATATTTTTCTTCTCTTTAGAAACTTCTTTCTTCAACGTGGCCCTTCCGCTTTGGGGGCGGGGGTGCCGCTTATTCCCTAGTGGTACTGAAAGATGTTAGCGCTTTGACTTTGTCATATTGCAACACATTTTTCCACAAAAATATACCTGTCGCCAAACACTTTACAATTTGTACGGGTCGATCTTTACGAACCGTTTCTTTAGGTTCTTACTGAAATTTGAAATTTCAATATTTCGCGAATGTATTTCGACAAAAAACAAAACACCGTTCGCAACGCTGAAGGAAATACCGTAGGCACATCGTAGTCGTCAGCGAACACAGTAGGGGTGGGGCCAGTGGCCTGATTGGTGTGATGCGATCATGGAGAAGCTTTTTGGACACATCTCATCTATGGTAGGGGTGCACATTTGATTTTTTATGGGACTCCTCACTCGAGCGGCTCTGCCCTGGCTTTGAAGAACACGAAAAGGGCAATCAAACGAACGACATCATGACCTAGGGGCCACCACCATTGATTTTGTATAACACAAATGGCATTCCGACGATATCGGGTATTGATCTCCAGCTGAGGGGCTCCGTTGATCACAAACGACTTTGTTGAAATTTGCAACCCCTGTGGTATCATGCACCTTAGTCTTCACACAAAAGACAAAACACATTCTACACTAACTCGAAGTTAGTTGTCAGCAATAACTAGGCTGTAGATCACAGGGAACGTTTGGCTACATTGAAGGATGAGTGGTACCGCGGTCGGAAGATGTGTGCGGTGAGGGTGTGGGTCTACCGTTGTCTTCAACCACACGTATTACGACAGGACTACTCAGCATATTTTGGATATAATATCTCGGACTCACGGGGTTCCCCTTTTGACAAACCACCTCATGCCATTGGAATCCCGTTTGTGTTCTTCAAATTGCATGCAAACCGTCCGTAAGAACGACGGTGCAGATCTCAAGGAACACTAGGCTACATTGATGGGTGGGTGGTACCGCGGTTGGTACATGTGTGGGGTGGGGGTAGGGGTCTACTGTTGACTTCAACCACACGTGCTGCGATAGGAGTACTTATTAATAGCACTTTTTGGCCAGCATATTTCCGACTGACGGGGCTCCCCATTTGACGAACTCCCCCATACCGTTCGAATCTCTGTTGTGTTTGTTGAATGCACTATTCGTTGTGTATGTAGGCAATGATGTTTTGCACCGGCTTGTACCCTCAGCTGTTGCTCGAGCTCATGTCTTCGGTGAGGTAGATATCTCTTGAAGTGAGGAGCCTCAGAACATTAGGCCCTGTCTTTATCGCAGCACGCGTCCAATGACGACGAGGATAAATGCGAATATAGTTTAGTTGATCACGCACCGCGGTTAGACCATGGGTCACCGTAACAAAGCCGCGACTCAACCGGCTGTGTGTACCCCTGAAGGCTTACTCGTGGAATCGGGCTCATTCGGTGCTTCAAATAGTAGAAGATTCATATGTCGGAATATCGTCAGTCACCGATCACCATTTATGTACACGTGCCGGGGTGCTCGTGTAATTGAGCTCATCGCACAGCCTTTTTTCGACTCGTAGACAGTTCGGATGCGAGTAAGTAACCGATCCAGGTTTTTGTACAACTGTCCGTTTAATCGTGGACCACTCATCGGTTCAATTAGAAGCTTCAGATGTGAAAACAATCAGTAAACGGTCCAGTTTTGTGTACCACTGCCGGCTTGCTTGTGGAATCGAGCCCATCGCTCAGCGATTATTCAACAAGTAGACAGTTCGTATATGAGATGCTTTGTAACCGATCCAGGCTTTTGTACGGATGCTGGTTTGCTCGTGGAATCGTGCTCACTCATCCGTTCGTATAGAAGGTTCACATGTGAGAACAATCAGTAAACGATCCAGGTTTGTGTACGACCGCCCGCCTGCTCGTGAAATCGGACTCACCCAGCGCTTTTTACAGTAGTACAAGATTCGGATGCGAGGTAAATGAGTACGCGATCCAGGCAGTGTACAGCTGCCAGCTTGTTTGCAGAATTTGGCTGATCACTGGGCGTTCTTAAATAAAAGTAAACAGTTCGGATGTAAACTTGTCAATAACCGGTCCGGTGTTGTGTACAACTGCCGGAATGATCGTGGGGTCGGGCTTACTTAGCACTTCTTACGGAAGAAGTTTCACGTGTGAGCTTAACCATCAACATCGGGAATTCTCACCGGCGTTGGGGCGGATGCGACCGGTGCTTGCGTCGGCGGAGATATAGGCAGGGCTGAGACAGGAACAGGTGCAGGAGTTACATCTGGCTCCGATATGGGTGTGATTAAGCAGCCACACGACATGGACAGCACATCCGCTATCGTTTCTTTGACACCGTCGCCGTCGGTATCACCTGCCAGGTACCAGGTAAGCAATGGAGTACGGTCGCGGCAGTGAACACATGGCGTTGTCGGCAGGAAAAACAATGTATTTAAGATGCAATTCATTGGCATTTTTAGGAGACAATGATGTATATCGGTGTTAACGTGGGGGTGAAACTATTGTTCATACATTTCCACACTCGACGGAGATGACTTAGCATACAAGCGGCGCTTCGGCGCGGCTGTTTAATGCCCGTCGCCGGCTCCACCTATACCCGTAAGGACCTAGATATGTAGGTACATCAGTTGAAAATACCCGAGGCCACCACAGCGACAGCCCTGCCAAGGGGGCAATGCGCTATCGTAATATGGAACTGCAACAACAGAAGAGAGCAGCTGGATGGAGCAGTAGCAAGCACGTACACCATCAACACCAACAACAACGACGACAAAAACGACAACCACAACGAAAACGACAATGACAGCGACAGGACAAAAGACCAACAACAAGGACGATGTCAACCACAACATCAACATCATCAACAACAACGACAACAACAACAACACCATCAACACCAACAACGACGACAAAAACGACAACGACAACGTAAACGGCTATGACAGCGACAGCGACAACAACAACAACAACGACAGTGTCAACCACGACGACGACGACAACCACAACATCAACATCATCAACAACAAGAACAACAGCAACAGCAACAACAACAACAACAACAACAACAACAAAACGGCCATCTTGCCTCAAATGACCCTGTCAGGAAAACATGCAAGAAGTACTGTATTACAACCCCGTGAGGAAAAGTGTACCCGCGGAAAACCTACCAGGTGACTTACATTGCCAAACCGGAACATCCGCAGGGTGGTACAAGGCTGCCTCCGACACCGAGATACAGTAAACCTGGAGGTCGTCGCTTGAGGCATAGTTTGCTACAGCCCAGACAATCTGCCGCAGTAGGTATTGATAGAAACATCGATTGCCATCAGTTGGGTATTTTTACTTGTTAGGTAACAAGGACATGGGAAGAATACGAAAATTAGCCAGACTACGGTAGCGGTGCCCCTTCAGGGCACAATGATCTGAGTGCTGGTCGTGCTCAACGCAAGGAACGCCTATTGTATTGCCACTCCCACTCGTAAAATATATTTATCAACTTAGATAGTCCGATGAATACCACTCGAGATTGGTCGTCGGGCACGCGTACAGTGTTTCTCAACAATGGATTTCGAGAGGGATATAGAGATCCTCATGTGAGGAGCCTCATAAATGATACGTGCAGCGCTGCTGATGTAGCAAGCGCCATTGTCAAGCACTTGAGAGGTTTGAACAGATGGACTAAACAATTGAAGAAGTGGAATATACACGTCGTCCTGCGCCACCTGCTGTAGGTGTATACTCAACGCCAACTTCGATAAGTGTCCGAAAACAACTGGTTGGGGACAACACCCCTGGTAATATTTAAGCTCGGACAACGCCAAGTGTATTATTTACTTACTGAAGAGAAAGAGTCGTCTCCATCCACTTCCATGGCAATCACAAAGACTTGTCCCGTGTCTGTGGTCCCAGAGGTGGTGTATACCAAGTTGTCGTTGTAGGTCTGTGCTGTGCTTTGAAAACACCCCTCTGCTAGAGGAAACGTCTCCGACACAATCGAAAAGGAGTCTCCCTCGTCACACATAGGTGTAACAGGACTAGCTGCTGGTGCGACGGCAGTAGGTGACGGAGACGCGATGTCGCAGCCGCAAGAGACGACCAGCTCGTCATCTGCCAACGTGAAGTCCGAACCATCACCGTCGATATCACCTGTAACACAGCAGAACGGTGACTGTTGCGTAACGTGGAAATGCGCTGAAACGAACGGAACAGCCTTTTGCGATGGGGCCCAAATTCTTTCATACCAGGTACCTGGTATGCCGTTCTGAACAAACCACGAAAACATTGCAGCTCGAAGAAATATGAAGATTATCTGCTGACGACCAACTGACATGATGATAGAACATGTATCAAATGCTGTGATGGGCGTCGTTTCCGCATTTTGACGACAGGACGTTCG
Organism: Laminaria ephemera; assembly: GCA_036873875.1. NCBI lineage: Eukaryota > Phaeophyceae > Laminariales > Laminariaceae > Laminaria > Laminaria ephemera. Next base: position 13,007 of record JAYJMJ010033427.1, on the reverse strand, counting down.
TAATCAAGTGCCACAGCCTCTCCGGATTCGTTCCGAATTACATTTAGGCGTCCTCGCAAAAGAGCGTTTGATTGTTGCGCCCCCTCGGGCCCCATTTAGTGCGTGCTGCTGCTGTCTAGTGTCACAGCCGCCTAACTATCCCAGTGGTGAACAAGGACGCCACCCCTTTGACAAATCTTACGGTAGGAGAGCACCGAAGACGTATCGTACGATAATGGTAGCACTGTTTGGATAAAATACAATGCTGAATGACGGGGCTCTTCGACCCTGTGTTTTACCGATATTCTTGATTTGCAATGCTATTCGTTGTGCTTCTAGGCCATACGGGAAGTTTCATTTGGTTGCACTTGCATTGCTTCGCAGTTTCTGTATTAGGATGTGGTGTAGAGCTCCTCAAGCCAGAAGCCCCAGAAAAAACTTGGTGCCACCCCATTCGAAGCACGCGCCCGAAATTGTACAGTCTCCCCGCATGGGGGGCTCTTTACCCCATATAAACCTCGACCAATACCAGATGAAATTTAACCGGGTGAACAATGCCATGGCGGGGGTCTACGAAAACCGGTTACTGAAAAACAAACTTGGAACTCAACGATACTCGGTGTAAGTGCTCAGTTGAGGAGGTCCTTCGGTCGGAAATATTTGCTCAAACCGTGTTGCCCCTATCGCAGTACGAATCCATTGGAAGATACAAAATTGTCGGAAGCAAGTGTGTCCGAACTACAACTGTTACAACACTGGGCTAGTCATCGCGATCATCGTTTCTTCGCAAGGCCGTCTTCAACCCAACCTAGTACTCTCGACTTATACCCCCTGCCTGCCGCCCCGCAGCATCGTAACTTACAATACCAAGTCGCTTCTGAAGGGTCCACGTCGTCCGAACTCTCAAGGGAATAACAAGCTGCTGTCACGTCGTCCGTGGAGGTAATGTAGGCTGCGTACCATCTTGTCGGCTTAATCAAGCAGCGGATTGACGTGCACGTAGGAAAGAAAGGGGGCGTTAGATGAAAGCTAACACACGCATAGTCGGTCGCATGGTACCAGGCTCCGTGGGGTGGCACACGTGATAAAGCAATCTAAGCCTTTGAACACTGAAAGAGTGCGGGCGAGAGAACGCGGAGACGGGAATACGACTTACAAAATTAAAGTACGAGGTTGTGAGCACATCGAGAACAAGACAGTGGAGTTCTGGTCACAGGCTTACATCCGTCGAGTCACTCGCTTCCACGCGAAGAATATATATCGTGGCTCCATCTGTGTACGACACCTCTCCATCGACCACAACCGGATACAAGCAGCCTTCCATCAGGGGGAACACGGTGGAGGTCACTGAAATCGACGAAGTACCGTCAGCGCAAGCCGATTCCTGTAGGTTCCGACCGTTGATGGTCGAGGCTTGAACCATGTTTGAAGACGACATAATACCATCCGGCACAACGTCGGTATAGATTTTATCTTGAACGGGCAGCTCCGTAGTGATGGCGCCGCCAGAGGCAGATACAAGGTCCTTGCGCCTCCATGTCTGCGCTTGAGATACTTCAGTGCGCCCATGGACAGCCTCAAGAACGCGATCGGTGGACACCTAGCGGCAAGTACAACAAATTGAGGAAAGTAGTGCTTTTCGCTATTTAAAAGCTTTGCGCGTTATGATGTTTCCTGGCCTTGTGATACAAGATAAACCCATGGGCCATGGGTACAACAATACTTCGTATGATATCAGCCTGTTGCGCCGGTAGTCTAGTGTTTAGCTTTGAAAACGAGTAAGGCCGGGGTCACTGTTTCGGCCCCTGCTATGGGTCACTTTTGAATCGACTAGGCCGCAGAGAGAGCCCAGCGTGTGTATGCATAATTTCACGCCTTCGATGAGGAAAGCAAATGCTGAAATCTCCACGCGATAAAACCGACGGCACGCGACGTGGTGAAGAGGGGGGAAAAGAGCATGCTTCGTGACCCCGGATCTGAGTTACGATTACAGAAGCGAGGCAGAAAGAGATATCAGGACCAAATAATGAAGGGGACCAACAAAAAGAAAAAAGCGCTCATCGTTGAATCCTTTAGGAGCCTTGGGCTGAAAAAAGGCCCTCCAGACAAGCAATTCGATAACTAAATCCGTTCCTTGGTGTCCGCTTACACTACACACGGGTGTTCATGTGACTAATAATATATGTCGTTTTTATGTTTGAGGAACCTGTTGTACCTGATATTTGTTATTGGTTTTACGCGGAAACACAACAAATACCAAGAGACCAAAATGAAGACCCAGGTCTCCAGCGGTTCTACGATTCAAATTGTCAACGAACAAATGAAAACAGAAGGAAACGCAATTAGCTACCAATGAAGGGTCACACGTCGCCGCAAGAGCTGTCAATTGAATGCTTGTAGCCCACGTACTCGACTTGGATCCGCCGGCGAGATTTGTCTCTGCAATCTGCCAAAAAAAAAAAAAATGTTGTTCCAGCTGCGTTCGCCAGGAATTGTTTCGGCAGCTCCGGTCTTGTCTCCCACGTCTCAAATCCGGGTTGGGACTAACACTTAAGTCTCAGAGCAAGGGTTCTTCGGGAACATAAATTTGCTTTAAACTCTCCCATCGTCGCGGGTGTGTGGTGTTGTGTGTCCGGTCGTGCCAGAAACGAGTAGAAAAGCACTCCCTTACTACCTCGTTACCGCCTGTAGGAACGTCACCGCAGAGGACCTTGGTAATACAAGCATTCCTGGGACAACCGTGCACAGAACACCACACACCCGCGATGCTAGGATAGTTAATAGCAAATTTACGTCCCCGGAGAATCTTTGCTCTGGGACTTAGGGTTAGTCGCAACCCGGATTTGAAAAGTAGGAGACGCGACCGGAGCCGCCAAAATAATATCCTGGCGAACACAACCGAAACAACATGGTTTTATATTTTTGCGGATTTGAGAGACAAGCCTCGCCGGCGGATCTAAGCCGAGCACCCGGCCCACAATTGCTTACTCAAATGGGCTATTGCTGCGACGGTACCATTTCATTGTTGGCGCATTGCGCTTCGTTAGGTGTTCATGTGTGCGTCGATTGCTTGAATCGTAGAACCGCTGGAGATCTGGGTCTTCACTTTTGATCTCCTCGTATTTTTTGTTATGCTACCTAAAAAACAAACAGTTAATCTTCCTGGAAAACCAAACTTTCATCGAGAAATTAACATGACTCTACTTGACAAGAGGACCACCCTCTCGAATTTATACTTGCGAGATCACATACATATCGTGTCACAATCCCCGATGTAAGCATCCTCTCTAATTTCCATCGTTCATGGCCTTATCGACGCCCACGAACTTTCAGCTCGAATGGCACCGCCTTTGTCTTGGTGCTCTGGTATCGGCAGCGCCTGTCCGTTCTTGAGTTACACGTGCATGCAGATGGCAACCATACTTTGTAGAGTACAAGTAAAATAGTCATGGTTGATACATATCTTCCCTCCCCTTTTCTTTAAATCGGACGGCAAAAGAACACCTACTACTGCTCCTAATCCTTCGATGGGATCTAAAGCCAGCAGCAGCAGCAGCAGCAGCAGAAGTAGCAGAAGCAGCAGCACGACACGGCACTTGCAACACACAAGATGGGCTACTACTCCACGCCTGGGGCTCTGCGCTACGACTGGCTGCTTGTACCCAACCCTTTTTCAACTTTGAAACAAGCAGCTTCCCCGCTAGGAGACAGAAAATATTCTTCGCAAATACTGATACCCTGGTACTTCGTATGCCTTTTGTGTTATTGGCCCTTCGAGTATTGCGCATACATACTCAATCGGGCCCGTCGTTATTCTGCCCTAAAATGAACATGTGACTACGGTGTGTGTGCTCTTCACATTTAAACTGACTTCCACCAATCAACATCCAGCACAACCCCAGTGTCCGTGCCGATGCCTCCTAGTGGGACGAGCTCTGTGGTCACAAACTACAAGACCAAAATACACATTATACACACTGTAAATACAGCAACGTGATTTGGCCATGCAATGCCAACCGCAATGAGAACGAGGGCGGAACATATGCAACCCAGCACACCAGTGAACTTGCAAGGAGGCAAGAAAACAAAAATAAGATAGAAGAAAAAACAAATAATAAAACAAAATGGAAAGAAAGTGGTAAAAAGGAACGCAGGGAGGAGATAAGAGGTAGTCAGGAAGAACAAAATCGAGTGAAACAAGATGGCACGATAAAAATGAAAGGAAAGCAAAAACAGACACGCAACAACTAGCAACAAGCAGATGGCACCACCCAACCAACGTCGGAGGCAGCAACCATTCTGGGTTCCGAATGCACCTACTGTAGGAGTAGGAGCATTGCCGCATGGTCACCTTTTACTGTTTCTGACGACAGTGGTGCCATACCGCCATCATCGCCCCCCCGTACCCAAAACAAAACAGAAAAACAAATCTAAAACAATATAGCAAGCAAAAACACAGCAATAAAGTAGATGACACTATCCAGCTGGCGTCAGGGCAGCACCCAAACTGGGTTCCGAATGCAACTACTACAGAGCTGAAGAATTGCTGCCTGGTCTGTCCTCTACTTATTGTATCTACGACAGCGGTGTCCATACCGACATCATCTCCTCCATAACCCCCCAAGGGCACCCAAAAATTGAACCAGAAAGGGTAAAGCAGAAGGAAAAATTAAAGGGACCAAGAAAGTAACAAGAGGGATGAAAGAGAAAAGCGGCTCAGCAAGAGCCAGCAAGCATACCGTCGGTGATAGTACCGCAGTATCGGCCGGTACTGCCCCCCCGAGGGGGTTGGAACAGGCAATCTAAAAATTAAAACTAAACCGAAACAACACACGAGGTAGTCGCCGAAGTTTGAAGGTACGTAGACAGGTTTACCTGCTCGTCGGCTGGTGCCTTGCTACCCTGTCTGCCGTCTCCTTCTTGAGTTGTTCAACCGCGGTTTCCCCACTCCCCCCCCTCCCCGTTCGGCTTTGGGCGTCACGCATCCGTGATACGCGACGCTCCGAGTTACTTTTGTCCTCCTCTACGCGCCACCTCACCATAAACCGTTCGGGTGCTTCGAAGATCTCCGGTGCCACTTGCCCGCTTTCTTTGCTAAATGCTCCCACAGTACGGTTTCAACTCCAAATTGCCGTGCGGAGTCTTCCGGGGACCCTTCGGTGGATCGAAATACGGCGAGGTCGTTTCTCAGGGTTCCGAGCCAGGTGTTCGGTGGCCTACCTGGTCCCGGGTTTTCCCCGCCGGCTATATGCGCAAACATCATCCGACTGGGCAACCGCCCCTTGTTTGCCGTACCATTGCCCCCGCGAAGAAAAGCCGCCGTTTCCGGATAGTCGTTTCGATGCTCTCGCATTTCGTCTTCTTGAGGGCCTTCGCGTACGAGAGGTTGATGTGGCCAGCACGACGCTGGAGGCCAAGAACTTGCCGGAGGACTTCGAGGTGCGTCGTTTTGAGCTTGTCAATGTAAATCGCGTCGAGGGTCCCCGTCACACACCGGTATAGTAGGGTCCTAATGAACTCGGTCTTCAGCATGCGGACCTTCAGGGTCAGCGGTGCGGTCGCTATGTCGTATAGCTCCGGACCGAACCGCTTGTAGCATGCCCTCATGGGCCGGACCCGTCGCTCGATCCCAACCATGAGGTCAGCGTCTTCGTGGATAACGCCGCCGAGGTATGGAAATTGCATCGCCTGTTCATACCTCAGTCCTTCTGCTTCGATGATGAACGGTAGAACCCGGGATGCAAGGTCCCGTGTATGCAGCAGAATGGTCTCCGTCTTCTTTTCCGAACCCATAAGGCCTGCTGCTTCGAAGACGGTCACAAGGACTGTCAAATTTTAGCAAGCCCCTCAGCCGATTTCAAAACAGTGCCTGCGTCGTCGGCGTATATATATCATGCGCCACACGGCCCTCCGCACGCATGTCAATGGTTCCTCGTCTCCGCCCGCCCTATCGTTATCGAGGTGGACTAGGTTCTGCACGACGCCTTCGTCCGCGCTGAAGCGAACGAGGACAACGTGTAACACAGCGGCGAAGAACATGTTGAACAGTAACGGCGATAACATGCAACCCTGCCGAAGCCCCTGCGTGACGTCAAAGCAATCCGAGTGCTCACCGTCATCCGTACGCACGCGAGCTCGCATGTCGTCGTGGAACAGGCGGATAACTGCAAGCATCTTCGCTGGTACACCGAACCGTGCGAGCACTTCCCACGGCAGATCTCGGTCGACGGAGTCATACGCTTTCTGCAGGTCGATGATGCACATGTACAAGGGAGTTTCCTCTCGCTCAAGTTCTTGGAGTTGGCGCACGACGAACAGCGTATCCACTGTTGATGGCGCCGGACCGAAGCCGCACTGTTCCTCGGGGAGGAGTCCCCCTTCTTCGCAGTAGTTGCTAAGGCCTGCCTCGACGATATTAAACAGCACCTCGCCTGCGTGGGCAGCATAAGAAATCTCTACCTATTTGTTGCAAGTAAAACGATCCTTCTACTGTAAAGGACCTTAATGGTCGCATGTTTCCATTGCTGGGGGGCATCACCCGTTTTCCAAACATTGACAAGGATGCTGTGAAAGCTAAGGGTGAATTCGGGGTGGTCGAGTTTCAGCAATTCGGCCGGCAGAGAGTCTAGCCCTGCCGCATTCCAAATCGGCATACTCCGGATTACCCCCGTCACCTCGTCAATAGTGGGTTCATCTCCAAGTAATAGTGGGAACGGTCGTTTGGGGAATAGCTCGACGATGGTGGGATTGAGCTTCAGCGATTTTGTGTTCAGGATTTTGGAGAAGAACCCCGCCCATCGTTCACGAATGCGCACCTTGTCCCGTAAAAAAGTACCATCCTCATCCCTAACGATTTTTCATTCGTCGCTTTATATCCCTCCCATCCCGACCGTGCCTTTCAAGCGCTTGAAACCCAGCTGGTCGTTTTCGCGAGTAATTCCTCCATTTCAGCAACATAATCTTCGAAATACCTATGTACCCCTGTGTCTATCACATTTCGCAGGGTCGCGCACGCCGTCCTCAACGACTGCCACGGTGTGTTTTTGCTGAGGAGGGGGGTGCACAAGCTGTCGCGCATCCTTCCTCGCGGTCCATGCAATTTGAATAGCGGCCGAAGTTTCGGCCGACTCGCACCATCTACGCTTGTGGCGACGGCGTGGTTCAACTGGTACGTCTACTTTTACTGCATCGAGAATGGCCATTGTGAAAACGTCAGGTATGTCAGACATGTTCTTGGGCTGAGTAGCTTGGTTCAGAGTGGATACGACTCTCGCAACTACTCGCCGAAGACACTCCCCGTCGGATATAAAAAACTGCCGGTCGAACGGTCGGACGTTTTGGGTCCTTTCGCGCTTGTCATTTGGGTGCACAACGACCGCCGAAGTCACCCTTCGCGTACACAATGTTCTGGTCTGAGTCCGGTTTGGCTCGGGGTGGAGGCTGGGGGTGAGAATCTAGTCTACCCGCATACGGTCGTTTGGGCTGGTACCGTTGTGTGTATGCGTGATTCCACCCTTGCGTGGGCTGAAAAAGGCGTTGGTGAGGGAGAGCTTGCAATTGGTAGCGAATGATAAGAGTGGTTCACCATTATTGTTTTGCACATCACGCGCGTATGCTCCAAGCACTCCACCGTCATCACTACTGCACCAATCTACCCTCCGCCCAGTCCGCGCGTTAGCGTCTACAGTTACAAACAATCGCTCCTTCATTGGGATCGGTTGAATCAAATGCTCCATCTTTTGCAACAAAATATGTTCACCTCGGCATCCTTGGGGCATTCAGTTGGTGCGTACGCTACGACGAAGTTAACTGGCTTGCATCTACCGGACAACAATAGTCTCATCGACATGAGACGCTCGTCAACGAATTGCGCGGAGTAGGTAGACTTACAGCATATCGATTCAATGACGGCCAAGCCCATTCTATGTGACCCTTGCCTGGCTGTTGTACCTTTCTTTCTGTCCGCTACAAAAGACCCGGCATCCCGCCGCGTAAACGTCGTTTCACCTTGCCTTCATGTCTCCTGCAGCCCGAAAAAGTCACAGTCAACTTGTTGGACCTTTGCCAGTACACATTCGTCGCGCCCATACCAGTTCCTTCCCTACACAGCCAGGGTGCGCATATTGCAGGTAGCTACCACCGCAAGTGCCTTTCTTCAGCCTTGCGCCGGCCTCACGCGCTGAGGTTTTAGCCAACCTCTATTCAGCCCGCTCCCGCCTCCTCACCTCTCTCTGTGTTCTTCCTTTTCTATCCACCAATGTGGCTCTCTGATTCCTAGTCCGGTACGTGCCTTGATATCTGTCGGTAGGGTGCAGCCGTCCCAACCAGCCCCAACAGTCCGCTCGGAGCTGCCAGCGTGTGTGCCTTCCCACGCTACGGCCAGCCTCTCCACTGCTCAGGCTGCACCCATAGCGCCCTCTGCTGTGGCTATGCCCCCGTTCGACACGGCAGCCTCATTTATTTAATTAATATTGTACACTTGGTGTTTCCCCTTACTGGTCTGCTTTGGCATCACCTCCATGCCATTTGTCCACCGCCACAAAAATACTAATAAAAGGACAAGCAAAGTGCCTGGACCAGTCCGTCCGCCTGTAATTTTGGCAACATAGCATTTGCAGTCCAGGGGGGCTACACTATCGTGTGAACCCGGTGACGATAATACGGAAACAGCGGCGTACCAGATCGAAAGCCGCTTGTTTCGAAGCCCAGGGAGTGAATCGGCCGAGGCTTTGAAGAGTCCTCTTTCTAAACGAGTGGCGCATGATACACGTAGTATATACCAGGTACACAGTAGCGGTCACCTTGCTGCAGTTTGTATTTCAAGCTCCTGTGCCTCGTGATTTGTTCCTGTGTTTTAGATCAGCTGTGTGGGTTTTTAAAACTTGACGTTGTCACTGCTAGTGCAAGTAAAACAATACCCACGTACGTGTACTTTACAAGGGTATGTTCGGTAGGGTATACCGGTACCGAGGGTATTTTTGGTGGGCGCACCGAAGTTAACGAAGTGTCGGGTACCGGGAATGTCCAGGATGTAAGCACATCATACATCGTATATCCCATGATGATAGCCGCCTGTTGCCTAAACTATCCAAATATTTTGTTGCCGAAATAGATTGTGGAGCGTGTTCATTGATGGCCATTGCCAGCCATAATAGATTGTGAAGCGTTTCCATCGATGGCCATTGCCAGCCACACTCGGTTGTGAAGGGTCTCCATCGACAGCTATTGCCAGCCATAAACAAATTGTGAAGCGTCCCCATTGATATAGCCATTGTCAGCCGCAATAGATTATACGAGGAATCTATCCAGTGATATACATTATTAGACATTTCCAACCATTTTGCCCCATGGCACGTCGCGGCACGTTTTTCGGCATTTATTTCGTATGGGTTAGGGTTAGCGTTAGAGTGGGTCAACCATTGCTACGCCAAAACGACAGGGCGAAAAGACACCCGTGAGAGGTATCTATCGATAGATGTTGTCGACCTCAAAATAAATGTGCAATCCATCCATCCATAGCCATGGTCCACACAATAGATTGTGCAAGCTATCCATCGACTGGCATCGTCCACCAAATAGATTGTGCTTCGTAGCTGTTCATCGATGGCCTTTAAAGGCCAAAATAGATGGGGGAAGGTAACAATCGATAGACATCACCTATGACAATAGACCCGTCCACTGCACCATATTCCATACCTATTGCAATGGTCATTGTCTCTTGTCCAGGGTGGGACTTTAAAATGTACATAATATATATATATATATATATATTTGCTCATCCCATTTATTATCTTCGCACTTTTTACTTTCTCCTTCTCCCTCCCTAGTCGTACCTCAGATCCGGGGTCACTTAGCAGGCTCTTCTCCGCCCTCTCCACTACGGTACATGCGCCAGGTAGATAACAATTTGATCATCGGATTGACGCGTTTAGGCCAGGTGGGGCTGGCCAGGTGGAAGTATGTTTATGACATTAGACTATGTTGCATCCCTGTTCCTTAAAAATTCAATAATTATCAACCCCGCCCCCTAGAAAAAATGTGGTAAATAATTAGTAATTAATTTATCTACGCTCCCTATATACCGCACCAGAAAGCAAATTAATTCCTTCGAAGCTGTCATCCGATATGCAAGAAAGTAGGCGCAACGTACCGAAGTCCGCCTCACAAGTGGTTCTTAGTAGGATGCAGCTCATACTTCATGCGACTTGCCGAACATCTCACGGCGCTTCGCGATTGGTGTACGCGATGTGTGCCTGGTCGGTGAAAACTCGATGTGCTCCGTCCCGGCATTGTAGGGATGCGATGGTCAATGGTCATATGACCACGGCTATGCATGAAATGAGTATACCCCCCCCCCCTATACATCCGATATACTTACGAACTTGTGTGTTGCTCCACAGCCGTCACATTTTGTCCCCCTTAATGAGGTGTATAGTTTCCGTGCACAGGGTGAATGCAGACCGCGTCTTCGTATCACCCTGTTGACCCTGGTGCTAGCTAGTAATCAGGGGGGTCACGGACCTATATTCTTCATGAGGACACACACATCCCGTAACAGGCGCGATCGGAGTATCACACACACAGGTTGCAAAGATGAGGTTCGACGAAATCCTCGATCGCACAGCTGTAGAGTATTTATAATTTTTAATAAAAAAACTCCGATCGAGCGTGCTATGATACGAGGTGTACAGCAGTATACGACCTCACGAAGGATACAGGTCTGCGACTACCTAGCGGAAGAAGTCACATTGCGTCCAAGAACCAACACGTCCATGGCCATTCTCGATGCAGTCAAAGTAGAGATATCAGCTGAACGATGCCGTCACCACAAGCATGGGTGGTGCGAGTCGGTCGAAACCTCGGCCGTTATTCAAATAGCATAGACCGCGAGGGAGGATGCGCGACAGCTTGTGCACCCCCCCCCCCCCCCGGCAAAAAGAACGCGTGGAAGACGTTAAGGACGGCGTGCGCGAGCGTGCGGAAGGTGATAGACACAAGGATATATACAGTAGATATTTCGAAGAATGTGTTGCTGAAATGGAGAAATTACACGCCGGAAACGACCAGCGGGGTTTCAACAAGCACTTGAAAGACACGGTCGGGATAGGAGGGCAAGAAAGCGATGAGTGAAAATTCGTTAGAGTTGAGGATGGTACATTGTTACGGGACAAGGTGCGCATTCGTGAACGATGGGCGGTGTTCTTCTCCAACCTCCTGAACACAAAATGGCTGACGCTCGATGCCACCATCATCGAGCTATTCCCCAAACGACCGTTCGCACTTTCGCTTAAAGATGAACCCACTATCGACGAGATGACGACGGTAATCCGGAGTATGCCAAATTGGAAAGCGGCAGGGCCAGATGCTCTGCCGGCCGAATTGCTGAAAGTCGACCACCCCGAATTCACTTGTTGCTTTCACAGCATCCTTGTCAAGGTTTTGATAACGGGTGATGTCCCCCAGAAATGGAAATACGCGACCATCAAGGTCCTTCGCAAACTGAAGGATCGTTTTAGTTGTAACAAATAGAGAGGGATTTCTTTTGCTGCCCACGCAGGCGAGGTACTGTTGAAAATCGTCGCGTCAGGCCTTAGCAACTACTGCGAAGAAGGGGGAATCCTTCACTAGGAATAGTGCGCCTTACGTCCGGCGCCATCAACAGTGGATACGCTGTTTGTCGTGCGCCGACTCCAAGAACTTGGACGAGAGAGGAAAATCCCCTTGTACATGTGCATCATTGACCTGCAGAAAGCGTACGACTCCGTCGACCGAGAACTACTGTGGGAAGCGCGCACGCTTCAGTGTACCTGCAAAGATGCCTGCAGTTATCCGCCAGTTCCACGACGACATGCGGGCCCGCTTACGTACAGACGACGGTGAGCACTCGGAATGGTTTGACGTCACGCAGGGGCTTCGGCAGAGTTGCGTGCTATCGCTGTTACTGTTCAACATGTTCTTCGCCGCTGCGTTACACGTGTTCTTAGTTCGCTTCAGCGAGGACGAAGGCATCGTGCAGAACCTAGTCCACCTCGATGACGATAGGGCGGGCAGAGACGAGGAACCATTGGCATGCGGGCGGAGGGCCGTGTGGGTAATGCTATGCGCCGACAACGCAGGCATTTTTTCGAAATCGGCAGAGGGGCTTGCTAAAATGATGACAGTCATTGTGACCGTCTTCGAGGGGCTCGCTAAAATGATGACAGTCATTGTGACAGTCTTCGAAGCAGCAGGCCTCACGGTTTCGGAAACGAAGACGGAGACCATGTTGCTGCAAACACGGGACCTTGCATCCCGGGCTCTACCGTTCGTCGTCGAAGCAGAAGGACTGAGGTATAAACAGACGATGCAGTTTCTATACCTCGGCGGCGTTATCCATGAAGAAGCTGACCTCATGGTTGAGATCGAGCGACGGGTCCGACTCATGAGGGCATGCTACAAGCTGTTCGGTCCAGAGCTATATGATGTGACGACCTCCCCGCTGAGCCTGAAGATCTCCATGCTGAAGGCCGAGGTGATTGAAACCCTGCTGAACGGGTGTATGACGTGGACCCTCAACGCGATTCACCGTGACAAGCTCAAACACGCGCACCTCGAAGTCCTCCACTGAGTCCTTGGCTTCCAGCGTCGTGCCGACCACATCAACTTCTCGTACGTCAAGGCCCTCCAGAAGACGAAATGCGAGAGCATCGAAACGACCATCCGGAAACGGAACTTTTCTTCGCGAGGGCAATGGTACGGCAACCAAGGGGCGATTGCCCAGTTGGATTATGTGTGCGCAGAAAGCCGATGGGCAAAACCCGGGACCTGGTGGGCCACCGAACACCTGGCTCAGAACCCTGAGAGACGATGTCGCCGTATTTCGACCTACCCAAGGCTCCACGGAAGACTCCCCACGGCAATTTGGAGTTGAAACCGTACTGTGGGAGCATGCAGCAAAGAACGCGGGCATGTGGTACGGGGGGGTCCACGAGGCAGCGGAACGGTTTTAAGCCAGGTGGCATGTGGAGGAGACAAAAAAGAGCTAGGAG
>JAYJMJ010033128.1:0-21686 GCA_036873875.1 Laminaria ephemera | reverse complement strand
GTCTGAACGACCAGTTCCACGATGATCCGGCATATAAATTTCAGTATCGGGCAGACGCTCCCCCAATACTAATGCCAGTTCGTAGTCATCCCCTGCGATGCCGGGGCCTCCGGGCAATATCCAAAGTTGAGCCCGTTTGGTTTCTTGTGCAGGTAAATGACGTACGAAATAATCAATTTTATTTCCTTCCTTGTCATTCCAGTCCAAAGGAAGTTGCAGCGAACCGCATCTGAACTGGCTGGTCAATTCATCATGTTCTGGTTGAGAAACAATGGTATCGCAGCTTTGGAAACTTGCTTGAATGCTGAACGTCGAAGGCGAAGACGATGAATCGTCATTACTGCTGCATCCGCTGAGAATCAACGCTATCGACGATACTAACAGTGAACTGATTTTTTGCATGAGTTAATCCTTGAAAGACTACGATGTTTCGCACTAGCCGCAATCGTTGATCTTCACACTGCCGGCGAATGTCGTCTGTAACAAGGTGTAACGGTCCGTATCAGTGCGTAGTGGAAGACCTCTCACCGTGAGAAGAGAATGGATGTTCAGAATCAGAAATAGCATATAAGACAAAGCACTGAATCTTTGTGTGTTTACCTAAAGTTAACCGTTGTTGGAGTACGCTGACAACTCACTCGCTTCTTACACAAGGATGAATAACATGAAGCCTTACTCTCGTTTTACCCACTCACTCGCACTGTTGACTTCGATCATAGTGCTAAGCGCCTGTTCTTCAGAGTCTGCGAACACAGATCGCATGGCTGAAAACTCAAATTTATTCGAACCCTGTGAAGACTTATCAGGGTTGGATTGCGGTGTGTTCGAAGTACCATTAATTCATGACTCCACAGACAATCGAAAGATAAGTATCAAAGTTGCGCGGCTGCCAGGTACAGGTGATGGTCCTCACGATCCACTGTTACTCAATCTTGGCGGCCCAGGATCAGGCACTGAAGCGTTATGGGATTTTGCTCAGTCGGATGTGATTCCCGCCGCGATTCGTGAACGCTATGACATCATTGGCTTTGATCAGCGCGGCGTAGGCGACCCTTTACGGGTGGACTGCGATCGGCTCGGTAACGCCGAGTCAATTCCATATCCACGGGATCAGCGTGACGTAATGACCCTGGTTGCCGATTTTACCATGCTGGCCGATGCGTGCTCAGCTGAGCTTGTTGATCAGTTACAGTGGGTAGGTTCAAATTCGGTTGTGCAGGATATGGAAGTCTTGCGCTCGATGCTGAACGCTCCAAAGCTTAATATCCTTGGTACGAGCTTTGGCTCGCGGATCACAGCGCTGTATCTGCAGCGCTACCCAGGCTCGAGTGGTCGCGTCATCCTTGATGCACCCCTGCCACCTAACTCAAATATCGACACAATGCAGCTTCAAACGGCAGACGCGCAGCAAGGCAGTTTTGATCTGGTGTTGAATGCCTGCGGTACCACGATACCGGATTGTGACCGAGCCACAGCTGAAGCGGCATTTGTGGCGCGAGTGAATACCCTGTTGGACGACGGGGATCTGGATACATACAGTGCATTCTTCAATTTGTTATCTATTGCGATCGATGAATCAGAGACTGGCGAACTACTGGCCCCCTTGCTAATTGACTACGTAGTAAGTGGTGACCCAACAGACATGCTCTCCCTGATACAGGAATTTGGTTTGGGCGAAGAAGGTCAAGACGAAAGACTTACACTCGAAAGAGCGGTGATTTGCGCTGATGATGACGCACGACCGAGTGCAGAGTCACTTCTTGCTGATCTCGGGGCTCTGAATGGTACCTCAGACTTTTTCGCCGAAGCATTATTACCACTGGCTGCAAGTTGTACCGGTTGGCCTGAGGCACTGGATCCAGTCGCCGATATCTACACAGCGGATGCACCGGCATCTCTGGTGATAGGCGGTACCGGAGATGTATTAACACCGATTAGTTGGGCGGTTGAAACCGCCGATCAAATCGGTGGTGTTTTCGTATCGTCCAGTCACCAGGGCCATACCACTGTCTTTGTGCGCGAGAACGACTGCGTCGATTCGATAGTCGTTGATTTTCTGCTTGAAGGCTCTTTACCACCGGAAGAAACAAGTTGTAATTGAAACGGAGATGGAGCTGGTTTAGTGCCGCGGATTACGGTTCTCTGCAAGTGATTATATTTGTGTCGCTGGCTCAATTTCACTAAAGTGAATCCAGGAGTCTGCCCGGTAGAACCTCTGCTACCGCGAACAGGCAGCTTGTGAGTTAGATTTATGATAGTAACAATGTACAGGGAAAAATCATGGGAAAACGGCCTACGGAACGACGTCCTAATCCACTGCGCCTCCTGATAGTAGAGGACGATAAAGCACTTGCAGCTTCATTAGGAGAATGGTTTGAACTTGATGGCCACAGCTGTGATTACGCAGCTGATGGACAGACAGCGCTGGCATTAATAACAAGTGCTGACTTTGATGTAATACTGCTGGATGTGAGCTTGCCGAAGATAAACGGACTGGAGGTTGCTCGTCGCATACGGAAACTGGGTAACACAACACCAATTCTGATGCTCACTGCTCGTGATGCTATCGAAGACCGGGTAACCGGGCTCGACGCAGGCGCCGATGACTATGTGATCAAACCATTCGCACTGGTTGAGGTGGCAGCTCGAGTACGAGTACTATCAAAGCGTCGGACAGGTGATGTGCAGCGATTGACTGTTGGCTCGTTGGAACTTTTGATCAACGAGCATCGTGTATGCAGAGAAGGTCGCGATGTAGAGTTGTCACCAATCGGTTGGCGGTTACTCGAAACCCTTGCTCGTTCCAGCCCGACCCCGGTTGATCGCGATACTCTGAGCTTTGCTGCATGGGGTGACGAGCAACCAGAGGCGAATAATCTAAAAGTACAGATGTTTAAGCTGCGAAAGGCAATTGATAAACCGTTCAGCACTTCAATAATCGAAACTGTTAAGAGCCGCGGCTATCGCTTGCGCGCGAATGGTAGAACCGATGAATGAAATATTCACTGGTGAGTAATACGTGATGTCAATTGGAAAACTGTTAAGACTGACACTGCTGACTATCACACTAACTATGGTCGTCGGTTACAGCTGGTTAATGGAGGGGAATCTCGCTTCAGGAGTTCTGTTTAGCTCTCAAATTCGTCTTAACCGCACAGCAGACGCATGGATCGAAACCAAAGCTCAATTATCCTCACTGGCATCTTTAAGGGAAGAAAACCAAAGCGTCGAAATACATAGTTTACCTGCCGACGGAACCCCGGTTGTCTATTTGAACAAGAAGTCTCTGCCAGTTGCGATACAGGAAAACATGCCTGAAGAACTTCATGATGGGCAATTCACGACAATTGAAACTGATGAGCTTGGTTTGCTCAATATAGGTTACCTTCTTCACTTGTTTCGAACATTGCCTAACGGCGATGGTTTGCACGTTGTGCAACGACTAGTACTCTCCGACCATGAGGTAGAGCGCGTGCAGGAATTTGATGCGTTAATGGATAAACGATATTTAATTCCAGCCGCTTTATTTGTTCTTACCACCCTTTTCATCGTGCTTTTGTTTGGGCGTCATGTGACGAAAGCAACAACGCGCCTTTTGCGTTGGTGTGAGAGCTTATCTATTCATTCACTTCCCGATGAACCACTAAAACTACCGTTTGTTGAGTTGCAGCGTATTGCCGAGGGTACTCTTGCCACTGTGCAGCGGGAAAGTGAGGCGATTGAACATCGGCATCGATTCCTGCGTTTTGCGAGTCACGAGCTACGTACACCGCTGGCGATTGCCTCAGCTAATACAGAATTACTTGCAAGGCACGGTGTGGATGTAAATGGCCAGGATGCGCTTTCTCGCTTAGAGGATTCACTTAGAAACATGAACAGCTTAACCGAGGCGCTACTTTGGCTCGGTCGTGGTGAAGAACCACTGCCTGATCCAGAATCTGTAGACTTGCTTTCCATGGTTTATAAGATCATTGAAGAAAACAGTGCTTCAGCTAGCACCAATAATGTGACCGTTGAGGTTGTCGAGACGTTGTGTGAACACACAGTTCAGCCCCGAGTGTTACTGAGAATTCTGTGTACTAACCTGATTGGCAATGCAATTCGTTATACTCGAGATGGTCGTGTAGAGATTCGACTTGGCAGGGAAGGAATCGAGATCGAGAATCGTGGCGATCAACTCGCAGGCGACGCTGGAGATGGCGGACATGGGCTTGGTTTACAGCTTGTTGCATGGGTGGTAGAGCGCGCTGAGTGGCAATGGGATAAAGAGGAAGGTGCAACGTTTCGTCGTCATCGCGTACATTTCACTTCTGCAAATAACTAAGCGGCACATAACTATTAGTCCTTACTCATAAACTCTGTTTGAGTTTACCTGAAGTTAACCGGTGTTGAAGTATGGTGGCAACTCACTTACTTCATACACAAGGATGAATAGCATGAAGCCTTACCTTCGTTTTACCCGATCACTCGCGCTATCTATTTCGATAATCGTTCTGAGTGCCTGCTCCTCAGATTCTGCGCACACACCAGCGATTGATGCCAGTCTTTCGTTACATGACCAGCTTAAAATCGTTGTCGATGATGCAGTAGAGAGCGGACTGCCGGGTGTGTCACTGCATGTACAAGACCACGGCGAAAGTATCAATGTTGTCGCAGGTGTTGTAAACCGGGACACATCAGAACCCGTTACACCGTCTAGTTTGTTTCAGGCTGCCAGTATTGGGAAGACTTTTGTAGCCACGATGATCATTCGTTTGGTCGAGATGGGTTTTCTGCAACTTGATGACCCAATAGATCGCTGGCTTGATTCTTCAATGGCCGCCATGATAGCCGACTCTGACAGAATCACGGTAGAAATGTTGCTAGCGCATACCAGTGGAATTCAAGATTATTTTAATAATCCTGCATACACCGAAAACTTTGCAGAATCACCTGGAAAAATCTGGACGCCCATCGAAGATCTTGGGTATATCGATAACACGGAAAATAACTTTGAACCCGGTGCAACGTTTAGCTATTCCAATACCAACTATCTATTGTTGGGCGTTATTGCTGAGCGCGTTACGGGTTTGTCGTTAGGCATGGCTTTAAGGCAATGGGTGTTTGAACCTGCTGGTCTTGAAAATACGTACGGAGCTTATGAGAGATTGGGGCAACCCGAGATTGCACGCGGATATCTACCCCTTAGCGCTATCGACTCAACTCACGACATAGAATTACCCACCGACGGATCTGACCTGGATACTTTTGAGTGGATTAATTCTCAGGGGAATGGAGAAGCACCGATTCATTCGACTCCTGGCGATTTGAATTCGTTTATTCGTACCTTGATCGATACCGATGCATTGGTATCCGGGGAGTTAAAGACCAAAATGTTGACCGAGTCATTCCCTGGGTCGTCGGAACACGGACTTGGAGTGTTCATTACTGAGGAAGACGGGTTGACGTTCGAGCACAGCGGAAGGACTTTCGGGCTGTTATCGTGGATGTCTTACACACCATCTGAGGATTCGAGTTTTGCCACAACCGTGAATGGGTCGTTTGGGAACTATGATGAATTGTTCTCTGAGTATTTGACCAGAGTGTATATCGTTTTGGATAGCCATAGATGATGTGTGGATAGCCCATCAGTGATCCGCTAAGTACATGCGGGACAGGTGTAGATAGGTTTTAAGGCAACTGGATAAGCGCCTTGTAAAAGGCGCAATGTTATGGATTGGCTGTTACACCTTGATACAGATTAGTACAACTTAACCTCCCTGAGCTAACCGCTACATATTTGGAACTGTGCCTTACAAGAAGTTTGTTGTCGATGTACCACGCCGCTTTTCAAACCAACTATCGGCCTTTTTAGGCCAGGAGAAAAAATGTTTAACAAGACTCGAAATATACTTTTCAGCACACTGCTAGTCAGCGTCACCGCCTGCGCCGGAAGTGGCGCGCGTTACATTCCCGTTGTTGATGGACCTGTGACAGAGAAGTTTCACACCGATTTGGACAGTTGCCGGGCAGTATCCGCCAGCTTGCAGTTCGATAACGGCGACGTAAGAACCGAGGCTGCAGCAGGAGCATTATTCGGTGCGGTTGCAGGGGTATTAGAAGACGGCACAGAAGGAGCGATTGTCGGTTCTGCACTCGGTGCTATAGCTGGCGGGGCTGATCGTGCATGGGATGTGCGTGAGGAACGCAAGGCAATCGTCATGAAATGTTTGACTAATCGTGGCCACAACGTCGTCGGGTAATGATGCCATTAAACTTGTTGGTGCAACTCAGATTTATGAGGTTTGAGTTGCGCCTGCAGGAATTCGACAATGCTAATCCATTAAAATTATAGAATCACTTAGATTGGAAAAAAAATGAACCCCCATCGAAGATCTCTTTAAACCGACTCTAGAACATCGAATCTGTTCCAAGCGTACCACGGCCCGCCGAGATGCGCCCTTCCGGTGGAATCACTTTTCAAACGCGAAAAGTAACCTAAAGCGTTCTTGCGACCAATCTGCTCTTCGGGTGCCTGTGGCATTTTGCCATTGATCGCTCCGGTGGGTCGCGCAAACAGGCAGCCATGCCTGACAGCGCTCGGCCCGCCGTCCATGGCGCTACGTCCCACCTCCCCGATAAATCTCAAAACAGATTAAACGCGGGTAGACCAAGAGCAAACACTGATGCGTTCTTTACATCGAAGCCTGATGGCTTCTGGCAGCTAAGTGCCCAAAGTCGCCATAGGGCAATACATTCAGAGTACTCACCCATGTGTTCCATATAGCGGACATTCAAAGTATTCAAATTTGAAATGCCATGTTCATTATGATTTGAATGTCGATTAATTTATCGTAGCCCGGCCGTCAACTGAACCGAAGAAACCGACCTGGAGGGACTGGAGAACTTCGTTATACGTGACTTCAGAAAGACCCAAAGCTATTTCCACATACATCACTGCTCCCATAGTCAATTAAGATTTCCTCGAAAGTAGATTGAAGCCCATTAGAATCCTCAAGTATCGTTAGATTGTATCCACCACCGAAACCACACATTAATCCGTAGCAACTAATCTCCAGTATATCAATCACCTCAAAACTAACCGAGGGATCTATTTCATAACTGTTGCGATATGAATGCTTTAAGGAACCCAAATATTCATCACATACCAAATGCCTATTAATTTTATAGGCACGCCTACTATTATTGCCACAACTTTTTTTGTTCTTGCAGCCCTCCAGGTAAAATGCTCTCCCGCTTGTTTCAAGCTTCTTCCCAATCTCTACTGCGTTCTTTTTTTCTTTTTCAGTATACCCTCCAAAAACAAAGCAACCACATAAGGTAAGCGACATACAAAACACACATAATATTTTCATTCTCTCCAACTGCGACTCCTGCTATCGTAATTCACATTGAGATAGTAAATGAGAACTGTCCAATTTTCTCGTGAACTATCGGTGTGTACGGCCTTGTATGATTGATGGAACTCCACGACCGCTTTCTGAAACAAAGGACTAACACCATAATTAAGTCGAAGGACAGCTTTTGGCCGGAAGCGGTCAATAGACCAATCAACATCATTTTCATCCAGGACATGAACGACCATTCGCTATGCAACCCCAATGAAAAAAAGGCCCTCACTTTGAATTCAGAACAGCGTCTCCGAAATCATCGACCATTTCTGCGAGTAATCCGTTGCGCACATTAGCCAGCCCGATAATAACCAGATCCTCGTCAATAGCTCGGCCGAAGAATGCTCTATAGTAAGGGTTGCTTCCGCTATGCCAGTGTATTACTCCCGCCGTGGGGTCCACTTGCGTTACCCAGCCGTACCCATAATGGTCTATGTCAGTTTGTTCCTTATTGTCTGAACCCAACGTTCTATCAACATGCCGACCATGCAACGCTTCAACGCTGGCCGTACTAAGAACGCGGTCCCGGGAAAGTTCGTCGTGCCACTTCAAAAGATTGACTGCTGTCGTTCTTAGGCCTCCGGATCCGCGTAAATTCCAATACGGGCCATCCGCGGCCCACCAGATGCTCATGTCCTCAATACTACTGTCACTGGAGTAACCTGCCGCGAGTGCATGCTTCGACCAATCAGGAAGCAGGTAGCCAGTTTCAGCAAGGCTGGCAGGGTCTAAAATGTAGCTTTTCAGAGCGGCTTCATAGGATTGGCTAGACACAACTTCAGCTATAGCCGCAATAATCCCGTAGCCGGCGTTCGAGTATTGATACTTTGTTCCCGGCTTATATTCCAGCTGCGTGGCCCACACAAGCGACAGAAATACTTCGCGATCTATTGCTACAGTATCGCCCCCGAAGTTTCTTCGAATTCCGGATGTATGGGTAAGTAGCTGATGAATGGTTATGTCAGCTTTATCCTCTGGAACACCCTTGAAATGATCAGATAATTTGTCCTCTACCGACAATAGCCCTACTTCCTGCAGGGCCATAATTAACGCTGCTGTGTACTGTTTTGTAATGGACCCCATTACAAAAACAGTGTCTGTGGTGTTAGGGATTTCTTGTTCTCGATTAGCCATGCCAGCAGCCTCGTGCAACAGAATTTTGCCACGGTGCCGCACCAGCACTACGCCACTAAATCCCTTCTTTACCGCTTTTTGGTAAATCCGTGATAGTGATGAATCGATAGATCTGCCCGGCCAGATATCACGCCAGTTTATGCCGCCATCACACGCAGTCAGACTAACTGCCATCAGTAATGGTAAACACAGACACATGATGTACTTTTTCACAATATCACCTTGTTAACTTCAGTGCTTCTGGCGGATTTATCCGTTCGATGACACGTATTATATAGCCGGTGCTACCAATCACGAGTCCGTGGTTGCGTGCGATCTTCCGTTTCAGCCATTACATCAAGTAGTTTGAACTTTAAGTACCGAAGTGTCGCTGTGTGTGTCGGCTCGTGAAAAAGGTTGTGGAGCTCATGCGGATCGTTAGACAAATCATACAATTCACCATTTCTCTGCCCACTCGTCGCCGGAGAACCATGCCAGATGATCAGCTTCCAGTCATCGTGTCTGAGCATCGTTGTCATAATTCGTGGGTCAGTGGTGAACCCGGAATCCCGGTACTCACTTAATGCCCAGTCACGCCACTGTATATTCTGCCCTGTCACTAGTGGCAGCAGTGATTCACCCTGAACACCATGGTTATTTGCGCAACCCGCTGCATCAAGAAAGGTGGCTGGCAGATCTACCCACTGAACTAATTCATCAATGTTGCTTCCAGCCTCGATGTGACCTGGCCAGCGCGTGATCAGTGGCACGTGTGTTAAGTCATCATAGAGCTGTGGGCCCTTCAATAACTGCTGATGATTCCCCAGCATTTCTCCGTGATCAGAGGTAAAAACCACCAGGGTATTTTCTGCCTGTCCTGCCCCATCCAGTGCGGCTAACATACGGCCAACCTCATAATCGATCAATGCAATCATCGCCCAGTATTGTGCACGAATTTCACGAATCTGTTCTGGCGTGTAATCTTTAAACCCCGGAGCAACGCCTGCGTAACTGGTTTCAGAATAGAATGTTTGCTCTGAAGGTTTGTTACTCAGCTCATCGTCTCGAGTGTTCGGATCAGGTATCGCATCTGAATCAATCAGATCACGAAACTCCTGCGGCGCACCGAACGGGTGATGTGGGTCAAAAAAGTTCGCTACTAAACAGAAGCTCTGCCCTTCCTCGCGCGAATGGCTGAAAAAGTCAATTGCACAATCGGCCACCCAATGTGAATAGTGTGCTTCTTTCGGCACGGCGTCTATCGGTGTACCCATTTTGGCCTTGTTTCCGTAGGCGGTGCTTTCGTTCGCACCGGTTTCTGGAAATATCTGTGCATGGATATCCGGCTGCGTATCACGTAACCAGGCGTGGTAGTCGTTCTCTAACGCCCGGTGGTTAGGTCCGTGTGCCCATTGAAAGTATCGATAACCATCATCACGACGTGGCTCGGTTTGCCAGTTGTCACAGGGCGACAGGTGTTGTTTGCCAATCATGCCGCAGTCGTAGCCCGCATCAGCCAGTGTTCGGGTAAACATTTTTTGATGATCGGGTAACGGTACACCGTTAGCGTAGAGTCCATGACTCGCTACGTATTTACCGGTAAATAGCGACGCCCTTGAAGGACTGCAGACCGGATTCTGCACATAGCAGTTTTTAAACAACGCCCCTTCAGCAGCTAAGCGGTCAAGATTAGGAGTAACTGCCCATGACGCCCCCGTACAACCAAGACTGTCACCGCGCTGCTTATCAGTACAAATGAAGAGAATATTGGGACGTTTGATTTGATTTGTATCTGGCACGCCTAAAACTCTGCAATTCGTGGTTCGGTACGGTCTTCAAGTGCGCAACGAGCATCGATCATCTGATCAATCATGTTTTCCAGATC
Organism: Laminaria ephemera; assembly: GCA_036873875.1. Lineage (NCBI taxonomy): Eukaryota > Phaeophyceae > Laminariales > Laminariaceae > Laminaria > Laminaria ephemera. Next base: position 11,297 of record JAYJMJ010033128.1, on the reverse strand, counting down.
AGTCGCGTGCTCTTGATCAGGTGCCAGGTTAATCTGTTCATGTGGATCAGTATCAAGGTTGTACAGGCTCAGTTTTTCCGGGCTCTCGATTGCGTTGTTATGATGTACTACCAGTTTCAACCCTCTGGTAGTAAATGATGTTTGCCAGTTTTGCACGCCACATGAGGTGATCGAACGCAGGCGAGTCATTGCGCAGTTTCGCGGCTGATCAGGTTCACCAATTGTTGCATGTAACGGGGAACCCTGCATGCGAGGTCCGCTCGCTACATTTGCAAGCTTCATTGCTGTTGGTGCGATATCCATTGTCGATACCGGCACATCCACAACTTGGTGATTGCCATCGGCTTGATAAATCAGCAGCGGCACTTTGATCGAGTTTTCTGTCATTTCACAATCAGCTGTGTCCTGATTGCCGCGGGCGCAAGCGACGATTATCACAGATTCTTTTGCACGGCCGCTCGCACGCAATTTAGCGACGGTACGGCCGATGGCAGCATCAGCTTGTTGTAGTGCGATTTTGTTCAACCCTTCACCATCTCCGTGTGCTTGTGGCTCTGCCCCTAAATCGTTCCCCACACAAAAGCTTGCTATCGCGAGAAACGGTTTATCAGCCGATGTGTGTTCGATCCAGTTACCAAGCTTGCGGCCTACCCAGTAATTAAAACTCAATTCATCGGGTAGGTTTTCAAGCACTGACCGTTGTTCTGGTGACACCTTTGTATTTTCAGGGTTAGCCTGACTTGTGAATAACTTGAAATACTGGTCCGGTGCGGTTTTCTCAAGCCATTTCAGATAGGCGTTCTGCCGTGCACGATGCAGCGGACCGTGTGCCCAGTCTATCTGGCTGAAGTCCCGCGTGCGGGATTGCTCGGTCGTCCACCGTGAAACTCCAGCCAGCTGATTGCGCCCAGCCAGATAAGTCGCGTAACCGGCCTGCTTTAGCAGCTGCAGGAATGTCTCTTCGTTGTCTGGTAACTCAACACCGTTTGTCCACAACCCATGCACCGACGGATCAAGCCCGGTAAACAGGCTGGCGCGTGCGGGACTGCTTTCGGGACATGGTGTGTAACAACGAGTGAAATGTACCGCTTCATCTTGTAAGCCTGATAGTGCAGGCAGATCACCGGAACGTACCATCTGATCAAAATTTGAATAACTCAGTGAGTCAAATAGAAATAGTAAGATGTTGTTGTGTTCTATAACAGGCATTTTGTGCAGCTCTTTGCAATCTACCCGGGTAAAGCAAAATACTATTATACCGGGCAAAAAATGGTGCATCCAAACGCTGTTGGAATTGCGTTGAATGCGCCAATAATGGTACTAGGTTTTAAACTGATTAATACCCAGTGTATCGCGTAGCTCATCGGTTTCGGCAACTACCGACGCATCGCCAAGTTCAATGCCAGTAGAATCAGCTATCCTCACCATTCTTTGAAAGTTTGATGCGACACCGGCAGCGTCTACCATTACATCGGTTCCGGCAACATGAATTAACTTTTCGCGAGCCTTAGCAATAGATTCACGACTGCCTGTAACGATCGCTTCGGAAAATGCTATCAGCTCTTCATGAAATTCAATCGCACCTGCATCACCGCCACCGCTAATCAGTACATTAAGATCCACTTCCTGTTCATGACTTTCAATACTCTCACGGAGCATTCTTGCATGGGAAGTAGTTCAGTAGTAACAAGCGTTAAGTGCTGATACCCGACCTGCAACCAGTTCCATCTGGGAGCGATGTAATGCACGGCCTGCATCAACACCTGCCTGTCGTACGAGTGACATTGGAAGATAGTGGGCGGCAGATAGTTCTTTCAGGGTTCGCACTTCATCCGGAACCAGACTCATGGCACGCACTACATTACCGGTCTTGCCGGACGGCCACAGGTCTGCCTCCGGGGTACCTTCATTGATTTCCGCGACCATTGGAACCCAGGCTTGATCGGTTATGCAGGCTGTAGCTGGTGTATAACCGGAAATATCAATCGTCTTCGGATCATTAGGTGCAACTGCCGGTAGCGTGCGACGAGACACCCCGATAGCGTCGGCAAATCTGTCTATGCTATCCATTGCCACGACTGTGCCGACGATCTCGATATATTGCCCCTCTGTCAGACCCTTGGCCAACAGCTCTTCGTACCAGCTTCGGGTGAGACGTGTAGCGTCGCGAACAATACAATGTACCGCTTCGACCACAACGGCGGGTAATTCACTATTGCCACTGTGTTCCCCGTCGACTGCTCTGGGAGACAGGGCCTGCTTTCTTTCATTACACAGCAGGCACTCATCAGCCTGCCGTACCGCTTCAGCTATTTGCACGCGTTGCTCAGCTGTAAACCAGTTACCCGCATGCTGCAATCGTTGCCAGAAGCGCTCATGGCTTTCGGCAAATTCTGACCGCACCGGAAATCCGGCATCGGTGTATTCAATTGACATTGTCGATCCTTATGCAAGTTAGTTTCATTTAGCTTTAAGTTTACCCGGCCTTCAGGATACCAGTTGTGTCGGATCACGAAAGGCAGGTGGCAAAGGTTGACGGGTAATTTGTCCGCCAAGGCTTAGCGGGGTATCCAACCCCAACATTCGCAATGCATACCAATAGCCTGTCGCCGTAGAAGATATTATTCGTTTGCCCAGCCTTTTCTCTAGATCGTCGACCATATCTGCGATGCCCAGCGCACCACCGACATGTAAGATGGTATCGACATCGTCTGTGTTGACCTTGTCAAAGGCTGCATGAATGTCATTCAATGGTACATCAATGATCTTGTCTGAGGTTTTGACCTGTAGCCACGCCGTCTCTGGTACTTCAAACCCATGGGCACGATAAAAGTTACGTGCGCTTTCAGAATATTCTTCCGACATGGGAGAGATAAGACCAAGGCGCTTTGCACCGATAGAGTGAAGCGCCGCTACACAGGCGTCACCGGCGGTAACGATGGGCGTGTCCGGCAAGGCTTTGGCAAGCGCATCCCGATAAGCAACTTGCCGTTCGATAGACCACAAACGCATCTCTACCGAGTTCGAGCACAGCACCATGTCGGGCCAGCAACCACGTGCCTGCGGAATAGCCTCGACCATTGCTTCAGACACTCTGTCCTGTCCGGAGATATCGAAGCGGTATATCTGATTGCTGACCCCTTGCGGGCGCATCAATTCAAACTCGGGTTGCATATTTGAATTCTGTTGCGGGATCATCAGTGCGACCACGCCGAGTGGACCAAATCTGTCAGGCATTTAAGCTCTCCTGCGTAACCTTATTCAAAGGAATCACCCTGCATATAAGCATACTAAAGCCCTTATGCAACTGTAGCGGGGTCATCAGTATCTGAAAAACGGATGTGCCATAAGTGATCGAATTGGTGGTGCAATTTAAGTATCAATTTACACTGCATACTTATAGTGTCCTGGTAATATCTCACGCGAGAGACGGCAGATCAAATGTACTTGCATTCGCTAATATCCGCTGAGACACTGTTTGTGAGCGGGTCATTTTAACTCCAGATTCATCACAACTAACACGCAGAGACCCATCCAGACTATCCGTCGATACGTTGGTATAAATTGGTGTTCTGCACCCCGGCTTTGGTGTTGTTCAACCACTACGGAATGTATCAGACTTCTGTGCTAACGATGGTTTTAATAGATCAAGGCATGTATTGTCTTCGGTACGGGATCGTAGCTGTAGTTCTGATCGCAGGCGTTGGGAATCAGGATGATCTAACGTTAATTTTCAATCCTGCTCATTTATTTATTGGAGGATAAAAATGAATATTTTACCAACGTGCACCAAGGCAGAACTACAATGAGCGCCGGCACAATTGTCGAATACAAAAACGTTGACAAGTTTCAACGAGGTAACGGCGTAATTACTCGTTTGTTGATCGGCAAAGGCAATGCAGACAGCACCATCTTCACCTCTGGTACCACTGTTTTTCCTGCCGGGTGCAGTGCACCGATGCATACGCACAACTGCTCCGAGCAAGTCACCATCCTTGAGGGCGAAGCAGAGGTAACCGTCGATGGTAGTTCGCAGCGAATCGGTCAGTTTGATACCAGCTTTATTCCGGCAGAAGTGCCCCACCGGTTTCTCAATGTAGGTTCCGGAAATCTGGTGATACTCTGGGTTTACGGCGCACGCGATGTGACACGCACATTTGTTGATACTGGCGAAACAGTTGCGCATCTCGGGGGCGGCGATCAGGTTTAGTGATCAAATGTTCATATTTTGTGCGTTTTTAATTTTCAAACGTTCCCTTGAGTAACTTAACCTGCCAACTGGTATCGAAAGACTGAACAGGACGGATTTACCGGTTTCGACTGTTCACTGGTGGCGGCACTTAATAATACGCAATCATAAAACGTAAAAAATGAATGTAAGACAATTCGGCCGTGTCAGATTTTTTCTATCTTTAGATGCCTCATGTCGCCCATAATACACATGGTATTGAACGGGAGATATTCGAAATGACAGATGAAGGTGGCAATTGTGACTTTACTGCGCAGGCGTTCCGTCGTGCACTGGGCAACTTTGCAACAGGCGTCACCATCATTACTGCACGAAACTCCGATGGTGAAATGGTCGGGACTACAGCCAGTAGCTTCAATTCGCTATCATTAGACCCGCCGCTCATCCTTTGGAGTTGCATAAAGGAGTCCCGTGCTTGCCCAATTTACGAATCCTCGGAGCATTTCGCTGTAAACGTTCTTGCGTCTGACCAAATGGAACTGTCCAACCACTTTGCTCGCCAACAACTGGACAAATTCTCTACCATTGAATGGGAAGAAGGCATTGGCGGGGTCCCGATTATTCCGGACTGTGCGGCCAGGTTCCAATGCGAATCTTACGATAAATACGATGGCGGTGATCATTGGATATTTGTTGGAAAAGTTGTTGCGTTTGATGACTTCGGACGTTCGCCGTTATGTTTCCATCAGGGATCGTACGCGACGCTGTTTAATCACCCGGGGGTTTCATCAGGTGATGACAGTGACGCAGCTGCCGGTCAGGGCAGCGGGAGAATGGCCAATCATAAATTTTTTCTGATGCTAAGGGCTGTCCGCGCCTACCAGGATGCGTATCAACCAAAGCTTAAGGGACTTGAGCTTAACCTCATTGAATCACGTGTGCTTTTGTTCGTTCACGACTACCCGGGTATCGATTCAGATGCGTTGTGCATTCATGTCAACGCTCCGATAAACGAGGTTGCTGAGGCGCAAAGTAATCTAGGTGATCGTGGATTTTTGGTAGCAAGCGGAAGTGGCTACAAACTTACAGACGAAGGGCGCGCTAAAGCTAACGAGTGCTGGGCACTGGCAGATGCCCATGCGAAACAAGCTTTCGCCGATTTCGACGATGAACAGGTTGAGGGCTTTAGTAAAATTCTACTGTCCCTGATAGCACAGTAACGGCTATGACAAAGCTCTGCCTGAATTGTGCAAGGATCGATACAGAAGACTATTCATGTTTTCTATCAACGTTTGCGTTGTTCTCCATCACTTTGCACACCACGGACGCGTCCATATGATCAAGCTCCTGAGCGGCGGCTGCAAAATACTGTTGAAGTGCAACCTGATATAGAGGCAAGGGGCAGCGCAGACTTGCTGCGTGCTGTGAAATAATGGCTGAATCTTTAAGTGGCACGGACATATTCATGCCTTCAGCTGTGTAGCTTTCATCAACCATCATTGCGCCACGGACTTCAAACATTGCTGAACTTGATCCGCTACCGGAGATCACTTCGTGAAACATGGCCGGGTCCAGTCCGGATTTAATCGCCAGAACCATTGCCTCGGCCGCTACCGTGTTATGAACCAGATTTAGAATGTTTCCGCAGATCTTGGTTTTACTGCCATTTCCGAACTCACCAACATAGTGAGTTTTTCCGCAGGTAAGCTCAAGGATTGATTTCAACGAATCGTAGTCAGATCTTTCACCACTGAAAAAAGCGGTTAGTTTTTTATTTAGTGCCATCACCCGGTTGCCACTTACCGGGCAATCTACAGCACTGCGGTTTGCGTCGTGACAACGCGATGCGAATTCTGTTTTATCTTCCAAAGACAACGTAGACATTTCTACGATACATTGACCTGGGCGATCAACGCTGAGCAACCCGTTACTGCCGCTGACGACGTCTAGCAATGCCGGGTTATTTGGCATGCAGGTAAATACCACATCGGTTCGCCGGGCAACTTCTGCCGGACTGTTGGTTAGCTCGACGCCCAACTCTTGCGCTGCCTGCCGGGCGGTATCTGCGATGTCGTAGCCAATAACCTGCGCCCCACCCTCAACGAAATTCTTAACGATCGCGGACCCTAAAACCCCTAAGCCGATAAACCCGACGGTCTGCATGTAAAGTGCCTCGATGAAGTAATAAGTAAATTAGTAAGTAACTAGGCGCCAAGATGAATTGTTTCGCCTGTTTCGGCTGACCGTGCAATCGCTTCCAGCACGACAATATTATCGATCATCTGCTGGTGTGTGTACGGGTACTCCGAGCGGCCTGCCACAGCGTCTGCAAATGCTTCAAGGTTTTCAACCACAGTATCTGTCCAGTCAAAGTTCTCGACCACGGCTGGTTGATCGGTTCTGGATGTGACCATTTGTGCGATACCGCCGGGTGTGTCCGGGTGTGTGTCATTGCGAACCTCTACAGCGGCGTCTGACCCGAACACGTGCAGCCTGATAAAGTGCGGGGTGTACAGAATGGCACTTAGCGTTGCCGTCATACCAGCTTCAAACTTCAGCTGTACGGTCACCACATCACCGGTTTCCCAGTCAAGCTTTCGCCTGGCCGTTAACGCCTGAACGGTTTTTACCGGTCCGAAATACGAGATATAGAGATCAGTCAGGTGGATGCCCATGCCAGTCATTGCCGCAGCCGGTGCTGTTTCTTTCAGGGTTCTCCAGTCACCGGAGGGAACATTGATCAGCTTGTCGTGACTGAATGCAGACTCTGCATGCATGATCGTGCCCAGCGTGCCATCGTCGATCATTTGTTTTACTTTGCGTAAGGCCGGTTCAAACCTTCTTTCGTGGCCAATGCCTAAAACGACACCAGCATCCTCGCAGGCCTTCACAGAACGCCTGGCACTATCGCCGGTAATACCTAATGGCTTCTCACAAAATACATGGCGCCCTGCCCCCGCGATCTGAACAACCTGTGCTTCATGCATGACGTTTGGCGTGGTCAATATGATTGCATCAATCGATTTATCATCAAGCGCCTGGTCGATGGATTCAAATCGGTGAAACCCATTATCTGTTATCGCTTTAGCACGAACGGTATCGGGTTCAATAACTCCGGCCAGTTCGAAACGGCTATTGTCATTAAGCCGTGGTGCCATGTGCTGGCCCCACCAACCATAACCGGCAACGGCAACCTTGAGTGAGGCATCTTTGTTCACGAGTTGTCTTCCTGTTTAAACCGACAGATTGTTTAGTTTAACGTAGTGCAGCATGCTTGGCGTTGATAACATTGGGAACCCAACCAGAGATAGTCAAAGGTTGGAAATACACTGTTAGCTTTGCCCCGCGAGCCAAAGTGCTATCCACACGAACAGCGGTAGAAATGCAAAAACCAGTAGCGTAGAAATAACAACAAGACCTGCGATCTTCTCAGGAGACCGGTTAAAATGTCTTGCGAACACGACATTAAATACCGCTACCGGCATGGTAAACATCAAAAAAACTACTCCGGCCTGAGAACCCTCTAGTTGCAGTCCCCAGACAACCAGAAACCCCATCGACAGACCAAAAACTAACCTGACCAGTGCAAGCTTCAACGACAGACCAATATCCGTTATTTTCAGCTGTGCCAGTGAATGCCCCAGAACGAGCAATAGTGCCGGAATCACTAAGCCACCAAGTAACTCTGTAGTATTTGTGATCCACTCAGGAACGGGGAAATTAAAACCCAGTACAAGCAGACTAAGCACTATCGCGTAGTTTAACGGTTGCTGAAATAGCCTGGCAAACGAAAATACCCCGGCAGAGAGCCCATAACCAATTGAGTACTGGGAGATAGAATTGACAATAAAATATGAAACTCCCATTGCCAGGCCTTCTTCCCCGAACGCCATTAATACCAGTGGTAAACCGATATTTCCGGAGTTGGCATGCATTAGAGAAGGCAGATAGGTACTGTAAGGCAGCTTAAGTGATCTAAGGACACCCCACCCGACAACAGCTGCAACGATCAATCCGATCGTGGCGGCTATTGCCATAGTGCCCACTGTTGACAGGCTTATATCCAGACGCGTCAATGACGAAAATATCAGGCAAGGTGTGCCCAGCTTTAGAACCAGTGTGGTTAGTGTTTCTGCGTCGAATTTTTGATTAAGTCTTGCCCAGAGATACCCCAGCCCCACCACCGTGAAGACGGGCGCGATGACCGTAAATATCTTGGCAAGCAATTATTAGTAATCCAGCAACGTAGTGCGGCTGCTCAGACCTGGTATTCCTTACCATTAACCAACCAGTTTTCAGTCACTTTAGTGCCCGACATTCGCAACATTTTAGATACTGCGCAATGCTCTTTCAGTTTGTTTATAACCGTTTCAATACCAGCATCGCTGCCGTTCATAGTCGCTTTGATATGAAGCACGGTATCGGGAAACGGAACGTCGATAGGCTCAATGAGCCGGGTACCGCGACTGTCCATGGTCGTGACGACGTCAATATCCATATCGGTTATTTCCACGTCGTTGGCTTTGGCGAGCTTGTTCGAAATCACATGGGTGCAGCCAACTAATCCTGCAAATACCATTTCTACCGGCATCGGTCCCTTGTTGGTGCCGCCCCGCTCAATGGGTTCGTCGATAATCATATTAACGTCGCGTGATGTAACGCTTGTTCTGGTCGTGGTCTCGGCTGTGCCAGACAAGCGAAACTTCCAGATTGCTTTCTCTTTGACTGTGACCATGCAGGTCTCCGCGATTTAAATTTAATAAACGGGAGACCTCCGGAGAGATCTCCCTGCAAGGAATAGTCAGAAGTACTGACTTACCTATTGACCGCCTATTGTCCGGTAATGGACTCTACAAGCGACTTATACGCAACTTTCTGCTCTTCACGCATTACTTCGTAGTCTTCACCACTCAGGTAGTCGATGTTCTCGCCCAGGCGACTCATCATGCGCTGATAGGTCTTGTCACCGTTAAGCTGACCGAAGGCTTCCCGAAGTGTGTTTAAACGATCTTCAGGAATGCCTCTTGGAGCAAGTACGACTCTGTGCATAAAGCCAACATCGCCGCCCACACCCAGCTCGGAGAAGCTTGGTACTTCAGGATAAATTCGCTCTTCACCTGCAGTGGCCAGTACTTTTACTTTGCCTGCCGAAATCTGACCTGCAAGTGTCGATGGAAAGCCCATAGTGACGTCTACATCGCCACTTAGCAGTGCCTGCATAGCCGGACCACCGCCCTTGTATGGCACCAGGTTAAGCTCAAAACCATTTGCCTGCATTAGTTGCGCGGCAGGTACGAACAATGCGCCCCAGTTTCCGGAATGCGCCATTTTCACTTTGCCCGGGTTCTTTTTGGCCGCTTCAAATAATTCTTCAGCACTTTGGTAAGGGCTATCACTTGGTACGACAATCGCGATCGGTGCGAAGTTTGTACGTGCAACAGTGACAAAGTCTTCCATTGTGTCGTATGGCAGGTTTTCAACGTGCTGTTGCAACTGATCGGTGTAGTTATGTGCGAACAGCAACGTATAGCCATCTGCTTTTGCAGTGGCCACTTCGTTAGTGCCTTTCTGTCCCGATGCACCCGGCGACAGCTGAACGATCATTGCCTGATTAAGGTACTGCGGTATGACGCTGGTCATGACCCGTGCATTCAGATCATGTGAACCACCTGCACCAAGCGGAATCACCAGTGATATTGGTTTTTCCGGATAGTCTGCGGCGATTGCACCGCCAATCATACCTACGGCCAACGCTGTGGTGAGCACAGTGGTGGCTGCAACTTTTGAAATGATATGGTTTAAACTCATTGCTACTTTCCTCTCTTGTGAGCGTGAACTTTGATTCCGACGCGTGAAAAACGGGGTTACATATTGCGGCGTATAACCTCCTGCTACCCTGTGTTATCTACCGCATGCGTCTCCTGCGGTGGAGCTTGTTTTTTATTAACACTGCGCCATAACAAATAGCCAACTATCGGTGTTAGAACAATTATGGCAAGCATGCCGGGTCGTTGTGTCAGTGCAAAAGTGATCAGATTGCCTTCCGACATCGCTATTGTTTGTCCGAATGCATACTCAAGGGGTTCTCCAAGAATAAAGCCCATGACCATTGGCATCACATCGAATTTTCCAAATCTGGCAATAACCCCGAATAAACCAAAAAAGGCCAGCATCAGGATATCGAAAACATCAGATCGGAAAACATAAGAGCCGGCCACCGCGAACATGACAACCAGCGGGATTAGCAAAGAGCTTTTTATCGACACGATGCGCGCAAAGAACGGAATCGCAATGTAGCCGATGATCAGGAACAGAATATTTGCCAGTACCATGATGATCAGGATGGCAAAGACAATGGAGCCCTGTGTTTCAAATAACTCGGGTCCAGGACGTAAGCCTTGAGCAACGAAGGCTCCGAGCAGAATAGCGGTAACGTTGTCACCTGGAATTCCCAGTGTAAGTAGCGGGACCATGGTGGGGCCATTGACGGCATTGTTCGCGGCTTCTGCGGCCGCCACACCTTCGAGCTCACCTTTACCAAAATTCTCTGGCGTGTCTGATGCATTTTTCGCTGCCGTATACCCCATCATGGCCGCTACAACCTGCCCCAATCCGGGTACTATCCCGATACAGGTGCCAATCGCAGTCGACCTGCCGATCGTTCGTAAGCATCGCTTGAATTCCGGGTACTTTAATCGTTCCCCTAAAATCTTTGTAGCACTTTTAAGCCTGCCGGAATTGGCACTTAAAACATTCACAATCTCTGGTATTGCAAAAACACCAATCAACATTGGCAGTAGTGGAATGCCGGATTTTAATTCAAACATCCCGAACGTAAATCGTTCAACTCCGCCAATTGGATCGGTACCGATCATGCTGAACCACAGGCCGATACACATCATTAGCAATCCCTTGATCGGATTGCGACCGGCCGTTGCCGCTACGACAACCAGACTTAACAGTAGAATTGCTGCCAGCTCCGGCGGCCCGAACTGCATCACCAGATACGCTATAGGAAAGATCATTAACAGCGTAAAGATATCACTGGACGTGTCACCGATCAGCGATGAGAAAAGTGCCATATCAAGCGCTTTACGTGACTGGCCTT
>JAYJMJ010033035.1:0-21687 GCA_036873875.1 Laminaria ephemera | reverse complement strand
TTTTTGTTCTTCCAGAGTACCTCTTCTCTCCTTCCTGCGTTCCTTTTCCCCTTTGTCTTTCCATTTTTCTCTTTTCTCTTTTATTCTTTTTTTCTTCCTTGCTGATATATTCTGGTGTGCTGGCTTGCATGTTTTCCGCCCTCGTATTCATTGCGGCTGGCATTGCATCAGGGAGGTAGCTTCGAAATCTGGATACTCAGCCATGCCAACATCGCGACGCCTGACTGGTGCGATGGATGCATCGAACAGCACAGTCTGTCGAATGTGCAGTTCAACAATGCTGTATTCAACATTGTGACCCCCACGGTGGTTGTGCGACTCAGCGAAAAAATCCAGGAACTTGATGGGGACGGGCGCGGGTCTCCCGATTCAAGTTTTTGGCAGATGGACAGACACGTGCTACGATAGAGGTAACGCTTTCTGGCCATATCATTTTTGACTGGCGGGATTTCCTAACTGAGAAACAACCCAATAGCGTTGGAATGCCGTTCGAGTTTTACAATACGCATGGTTAAATACCTAGACCATGGTGTTGCACTTTGACTTTCTCCGAAAACTCAGCTTCTGAATGAGGTAAAAACCTCACCTCTTCAAATGAGGAGCCTCGGACAATTTGCTAGGTCCTACACAGGCTACACCTACCTGGTATGCGTCAACATCCGATTGGAGTTATCTCTTCTGCGAGCTGGTTCCAGCGACAGCCAGAAGTATCACCCGTAAGCTGGCATTATCCAGGGGGATCGACTTTTCCCCAAAGAGTATCAGGAACTGTGATTGGGTAAAATCAGCAGTCAGTCGCCGTGGTGCACGTTGAAGCAGCTGCCAAAGCGATGCACGAACGGCTGGGCTTGGGGAAGAAGTAGCTGCGCTGCAGAATCTGCACCGGGGGGTGGTGTAGTGCGGGGCGGGGGGCGGTTCACGTTTCATCACACTGCAGCGGAGGGGGGTTAGAGAATATCTGGCTATTGTATTGGGAGCTCTACTAGTAGGTTCAAACCAGGGTTGTGGTTTGAATATTTGGATTGATTTAAGGCAGATACCTGAAACCTGAAACTGATAGTGTATCACATAATTTGCCTTCGACGATTTGGTAAAGTCTTGTTTATAGGTTTTATGTAGCGACCAGCTACTCTTGAAAGCTGCGACCGATATTATTATTGATTTCTCGAGTAAACGGTTTGTGCAACGACCAGTTTTTCCGGTGATAGTGCGCTGCCGTGTTGTCTGCTGCATTTGAGTGCGAGCCGTAGAACACAGTACATGCCTTCCTGTGGCTCGTAATGGCCGTCCGCTGATCGAGCAGAGATACTAGATCGTGTGTTCTCCTCGGAGTCAATACAGGAGCAGTAGAGGATCGATCACCTCAAGCTACAAACTTTTCACGCGGCGAACAGATGAGATCCCCATTCACGATCTGTGTAGTTCAGGGCAGACAGATCCCTGGTATAAATGATCTGCATCTGGCTCGTAGATCATGTTCTCGGGTGAGAGCCGGGGGATCTGAAGTATCTAGGACATGTTTCCAGGTCTGGATATGTGCTGCACAGAGACTGTACAGCCTAAAATGACGATCGATATAGGATCTAGATGGTCTAGATCCTGAGAAAGGAGAGGCTGAGAGAGGGGGGGGGTCAAAGGTTACGTAGGAGAGATGGAGAAACGAGCAATGATACGATCAGGGTAGCACTTTGTGGCCAAAAGCTTTTTCTGATTAACGGGGCTCCTCAACCGAAGACCTACCCACCGTCGTTGTGTTTCACTATCGCATTCGACCATAATCCTAAGCCGTGGGTTCATTCATGGGTTTTCGCCCTTTCGTTCTTCTCAAAGTCGGTTTCTGGGGGGCATAGAGCTCCTCGAGTATTGAGCGTCGGAAACAAATGGTGCTACCGTTATCGTAGCATGGGTCTAACACACTATATCTGCGTAGCATTAAGTATCCGAGTGTTCAGGACCCATGCTACGGTAGAGGTTTACCATTCGTTTTCTGAAGCTCCTCACGTGAGGAGTTATGTACCCCTTCCAAATACTGGTTTGGAAAAAAAACAAAAACGCTACCTGATGGACAAACCCATGGCCTAGGTATAAATCGAAATAAATTGCGAAAAAATAATGAATTCCAAAGATTTTGGGTTGAGGAAAACGTGTTGGACAAAATGTGCCGCCTCTATCGTAGCACGCGTCGCAGTTCACCAATTTGTTCTCTTCCTTTGGGTTGAGGAGATGGTAGCATTTCGCGTTCACCCGTATTTCCTTTTATTTCGTTTGCTTTCTGCCTTTTTATATATCTTTATATACGGTTGGCGAGATCCTACCACCTTGTGCCCCACGAGTAGTAGCGATGGAGTAGCGTTCAACACCAGAGGGTTTTGCGAAGCGCCTGCGCGAACAATACTAACTTTGAAGGTCGTGCTATCACCGCCGCACGTCCCATGCAAATTTCCATATTTTGGTTCGTCTCTGTTTTTGTCTTGTGTTTCAATGCTACGATAGAGGTGCACCAGCTTTTTTCGGAGGCTCCTCACTTGAGGACATCCGCACCTCACCCACAACCCGATTTTGAGTAAAGTACAAGGGCAACCCGATGAACAAACCCATGGGATAGGTATACAAAAAAATCATGTTGCAAAACAAGAGGGACATCTCGACGTATTTGGGTTAAGGAGCCCCGTCATAAAGAACCAAGAACGCCAATAAATGCTACCTGTTATATCGTAGAACGAGTCCTTTGCCACTATAGCGGTGGCACATTTCGTGCGAAACCTTCCGGACTGGCGGAGCTCCTCAGCCGAAGAACTACCCAATATCGTTGAGTTTCTAGAGTGTCATGACACATGCTACGATAGAGGTGAATGATACCACTGTTTCTCGGGCTCGTCGCTTCAGGAGCTCTAAACCTCACCCAAAAACTGATTTTTGAGAAGCATGAAGAAAGTGCAACCGGATGAACAAACCTACTATGGCTTAGGTATACAAAAAAACAATCATAGCGCATAACAAGAATGTAATCCCGAAGATTATTTGGGTGAAGGAGCCCCGTCATTCAGAATGAAAAAGAAGCCGAAAAGAGCTACCTCTATCGTAACACGCGTCCCAATCCTATATATATTTGTACCTATAGGCCATGGGATTGCTCATCGGGTAGCACATATGTTTTCATCGCCGTCAGTGTTTGGGTTCTGTATCGACCTCGTCAAATCAGGTGCTTCAGAAACTTTGGGTGCACCCTCTGATCGTAACAAGAGTCTTCCTACCCGCCGCAAATAGTGTACCAGGTATGAAGGACGCGCGCTACGATAGAGGTGCACCACTTTGTTTCTGAGGCTTCTCACCTGAAGAGCTGTGAGCCTCACACCCAAAAACTGATTTTTATTTAACTGAAAGTGCAACCCGATCAACAAACCCATGGCATAGGTATGCAAAAAATTCATATTGAAAAAAATGAAGGACGTTCCGACTGTTTTGGATTAAGGAGCGCCGCCATTCAGAAACGAAAAATCCAAAAAGTGCTGCGTCTGACGTAGCACGAGCCTGAGCTCCTGCTATGATGGACGCCCGGCGTTTCTCGCTTAGCTCGTCCAGAAGGCTGATTGCCAACGCAGACAGCATGTTATCTCTTGGTGGGAGCTACCAGTGCTCAGCCTCAAGAAACACAGATTGTTAGCTGATGACTGAAGGCTTGCTGCTAACTCTTGCCTAAACAAAGCAAGCAAACCTGAATGATGGAAGCTGTGCCTGGCAATAGTATATGAGAAAGGATGAGGTAGTTGCGCAGGACTATATCAACAGGTTGATGTTTACCACACCACCCTCTTCCCCAGCCCGATTCTCGGGGGCTTTCTTCACAGTAGTATCAAAAGCACAAAAACTGAACCACCGAGAGGACAATGGCTTCCATCGCAACGATAGTTCGCATGTGATGTTTGACAGGATACGCTTTCTTTGGTTTCCGTTGAACCCCTTCAGAACTGCACCTTCCAACGTTTTAGGGGACAAACGACTAGGACGTAGTGTGGGATACTACTGTAGTTTCCACTTCTGCAAGACCTGAGAGATTTGTACCGCATGTCGTTCGTCACGAGGTTGCAGGCTGGCGTGCTGTAGAATACTTGGTTTGTTTCTAAAGGGCTTCAAAATAAAAATTTTGATGTGTGCTACGATAGACGTAGCACTTTCTGCCTGAGACGGTTTCTGAATGACGGGGCTCCTTAACCCAAAATCGTCGGAACGTCGTTCTTTTCTTGCAATAAGTTTCGTTGTATACCTAGGCCGTCTGATTGTTCACCGAGTAGTAATTTTAATTTTCCCCGAACCAGTTTTGGGGAGGAGGATAGAGCTCCTCAAGTGAGGAGCCCTCAGAAAAAAAATGTTGTACCTCTACCGTAGCATGCTTTGTGGTATTCAGTCTTTCGACGCTGCTCTGCTGAGACCTGGGGAATTTCTATTGTTTGGCGAGTCCTCATTGTTTCTGTCCGGGCAGCGTCAGTTGGATAGCTCGCCTGCCTTGGCGGTCGGTAATGCTGTATTACTGTGATGTGGTAAGCCTCATTCGTGTGTCATAAAAGGATACGGATAAAGGGTACTTCGTATGTGTTTTATCGCCTTCGCCTTCAAGGCACGTGCGTGGTCATTGGACACTTCAACAGCGTATTACGGATTGAGTCACGCTTGTGCAGCATTTTCGCATGACCAAGTTGAATCGAGGAAGTATTCAAACATGGTTGATGGTTTCCTTCGAGAAGCCTGTCATGAGAAGCGACGCTACGCCCGTATCCACCCTATGATATGTGCAGCACCGTACAAAAGTTATTACGTACAAGCCGGACACAAGGCTCCGCAATTGTGCCGGCTTACTCGAAGTCTGAAATTTATCTATCCAATATTTGCAGTATATACTTTCCGTCCTCATCCTGTCGAAACAAGATGAAAATAGAGTTAAGCATTGATGCCTAGTATTACATTATGTCAACCGCGAAGTGACGCATTTTCCCACTCTCCGTCGACCTGAAGCCGTACAACTATACATCCATTCGCCGATCGCCTAGACCATGGATTGTGCAGAGGACATTCGGACGTGAAGATGGCCACTGCTCTTAGTGACAGCCACTACTATTGTAGATGCTGAAGAAATCGATCCAGGAACACGAGTACACCAGGAGCAACAGATTGACCCCAAGTCGAATCACCCCCCAAATAATACAACTCCAGTAATGAGTACCCACCAGCACCACTCCATTCCGTCAATACCAGGCTAACCACCCACGCACTCATGTGTTGTAGCCGCTGCGGCTTATGATTATGAGCGTGCCCGGGCCGCCGCGTTGAAGCATGCCAGCACCATATCCCATCCAACATTTCAAAGTTCAGCAATGTAAGCCACGGCCATTATTTACTGCCCTCAATACTGAATATATAGCTTCCAAACCAATAGAATGTATACCTACCAGCCGTGTATCCATACATGTATCTGCACTGTAGGAGTGCCGAGCACGCACAGCGATAGTCTTGCACGACACATTGTACGCCCTTTCAGCTGGTCCACCGCCAAGCCTTCGACATCCCCAACTCCCAGGCAATTAATTTATTTTACAACCGTGTATGCCGCGCGACAAACGCCATTTCCCATGGTTTTGTGGACGCTCGGTGTTCCAACCATTTAAGCCTAGCCTCGCACCTTTCATACCTGCGATATGTGCTACAGTAGTACTATGTACCGAGTATCGTTAGGGCCTTTGCTTACTACTGTACGTCAAGCACGAAGACAACATAATGGATGTAAGGGCATTTTATTTCCTGCATCAATCACGAAAACAAAATTATAGCTTTGGTTGCATCTACTGGTGCCATTATGAACCCGTCCCTGTAGATAATGTGTAGTTTGTTTTGGGCCACACCAAGATGACCTACTACTGCGCGTGTACCAGCCTGTCTAACATGCCCAACCTCCAAACAGTACGATGCCGTATAGGGGGCAACACGAGAGAGACACGGACCACCCAGCCAGCCATACTTTTAAGCTCCATCCGCGTCGCAGGGCAGTCTCTATACATGACCTAAGCTACGACACCGACGCCTAATGCCAGTAGGGTAGTGCGCGTCTCCTGCATGGTGGCTGGCGACACATGTTTTCGATCAGTTCCACACCTTGTTTCGATCAGGGTTACATTTCTTGTTCAGCTGTGGTAAGGAGAGAGGAGGGGGGGCGGGGGCGGGGCAATTCGACGGAACGAATGCAACCAGGGCAACCAAAGCAATGCCACGTGAGATTGAAGTTTGTCCGGCGAGCTATTTTTTTGTTACACAACGGGCCCGTGCCATACTGCAGCAGAAGGGTGGGGATGTTTGGACCGAAGCTCGTTTGCTGTCGGGGCTCCTCGACCAAGGAACGACACGTGCTACGATCGAGGTGCACGGGATTTTTTCTGAGGCTCCTCACTTGAGGAGGTCTGAACCCCACCCAAAAAACTGATTCTGAGTAAACTGAAAGCGCAACTTGATGAACAAACCCATGACCTAGGTATACAAAAAATAATCAGATTCAAAAACAAGAACGACTCATTCCGACGATTTTGGGTTAAGGAGCCCCGCCATTCAGAAACAAAAAAAAAAGCCAAAAAGTGGTACATCTATCGTAGCACTCGTCGAACCACCTAATACGTTTGTAATCACGTTCATTTCTCGTTTTCAATCGTGTTTGCGGATGTGTGTGCGTGGTGGACGTGGACGTTCATACTGCACATCGTCCGGTGGCAAATATATATTCTAGAAATAATATTGTTCGACCGTTCATGTGATGGTTCCTAAGCTTGCCTGTACACGATGCTCAAAGCCGGAGTTTGGGTCGGGTTTGAATCTCATCGGCGTACTGCATATATATATTGCAAACATATAACACCATTTGCGTACCCCCTCTACCGTGTGGTAAGATTCCCCTGGTTTGAAGCTTGAACTCGGTTCCGAAAAAGAGAGAAACACAACCAATCGAGCCACGTATTTTCGCTGTGCTTCTACTCTGCCATGATGCGCTGGCTCTGGTGAGTGCCTAAGGCTTTCGGTTGTTCCTTACATGACAAACGTCGCAGGCGATCAGTCTTTCGCGGGTGTGCAGACAGCCGAGGCCGGGCAAGGGGCACGGATGCACTGCACCAGTTGCTCCAATGTGCACACTTCTCCGTCGTCGCATGGGCTCGGGTAGCACACGTCGGCGCAGTAGTACTCGTCCCCAAGGATGCCGTCACTGTACAACAGGCACTCCTGTGTCGTATAGAGGGTCGTAACCAAATCCACGTTTGGAAGGAGTGTTAGTTTTCGTAATAACAAATCATTATTTGTCCATCTTAAATAAATCTTCAAACAAGGAAGCAGCATTGCTGTTTGACATAACGACGACTATGCCTCCATGCCGTTCAAAATAATAGATCAATCAAAGCCCATTCTACGGTCCATCCATAATTCCCCGATTACAATATATAAACCAACTACTATCCCTCTTACCTGGAGCAGTGTTAAACGGAGTGACAATTAGTCCAAACAGAAATGTATTAAAGCCCGAGAGCGCCCCCCCCGATGAGGGCGAACCAGTTTTGGGCGGGTTCGTCCGCTACACACGTACAAGACATATCAAACCTCCAGCTACATTATGTGAACCATGCGTGTAAATACTTCCTAGTTCGGCTTGTTTAAGATAATTACGTACATAATAATATACTGTATTTTTTCGAGAAACCATTGTCACGTTGATGCACTTCGACACGTCTAGCATACCGATGTGTGATCACGGAGCAAACCACGTTTACCTCAAGCGACTAACAGTGAAGCTTTAAACAGCCCAATGTCCAGCGATCGCTCCTCCAGCAGTTTTCAAATGATTATTTTGGTGATTACAATTTCATTCCGTCCCCCCACCCCCCCCCCCGCGCGCGCGCGCCTGTGTAGCTCACCCTTAACACGACTCGCCGCGCATCTCACTGCGCTTCGCACGTAGTGACAGCAAAGTCGGGTGGGCAAAACCTCGACGCGCTCCTTCCCGGTGTGGTAGGGATGCGAGGGTCCGGTCACCCCCATCACGCGTACTACGATAGAAGTGCCCCCGAATTGTCTGGGGCTCTTCATTTCAGGAGCGCCATACCGAACCCACAAACAGCTTGCGATAAAACACAGAAGTGCCAACCCGACGAGCAAGTCCGTGGCCTAGGTATACAGCCAAAATATATGTATCTAATTCAACGACTTTGGGTAGTTCCTGAGCTGAGGAGCCCCTTTGCTCGGAAACGGTTTGTCCAAGAAGTGCTACATCTATCGCCACACGCGTCCTATGGTCATGCCATCGACGCACTCTACGGTATACAGGTGCACCTAGGATTCCGGCGGTCCTCACCGGAGGAGCTCTACGCATCACTCATAATCTGACGTTTAGCCCGATGCACTATCCCATGACCTAGGTACATGTCGAACGATATGTCAAACTCAAATGATATCCCAGCAACACTGAAGAGTTCCTCAGCTCGGTCAGAAACGTTCTGGCCATGATGGGATATCCTTGTCGAAGCACCCGATGACTACGGTAAAAGCTTGGAATCCGGCAAGACAACGGTAGGGAGGCTACCCCCCTTTCCAGCACCGCGCGAGTGGGTCTGTCCCCTAACTCGAAAACGAACCCAAAGTACCAAGATTGGCGCGCGCCGCGCAACAAGCAATTACATGGCAGACCCGTGCTACGATAGAAATAGCACGTTTTGGATGTATTGTTTCTGAACGGCGGCGCTGCTCCTTAACCCAAAACGGTCGGAATGTCGGTTCTTTTTTTTTCAACCTGAATTTTTTGTATACCCAACAAGCCATGGGTTTGTTTGGATCGAGTTGCACTTTCAGTATAATCAAAATCGGTTTGCGGGTGAGGTTCAGAGCTCCTCATCAGGGGAGCCTCAGAACAAAAACCTGGCGCACCTCTATCGTGGCACGTGTCGGCGGTGCATATCGCGAATCCAACGAATGCAAACGGGTAGGACCGCAAAAGTGGCTAGGACACACGTCGCGATAGGGGTGCAACTACATATGTCTGATGTTCCTCTCTTGAGGATCTCTGTACCCCCCCCGAAAAGCTGACTTTGACAAAAAAAACTAAATACGACACCCGACTATACGAGGCCATGATCCAGGTGTATACGCTGAACGATATCGTAATTTTGTCCAACGATATTAGGCAGTTCCTCAGTTTGGGATCCTGGTCAGTCAGACATGGTTGGGTCAAAAGGGGCTACCCTTCACATAGCACGCGTCTTGGGTAGCCTCTTGCGCGAGTGCCTGTCTCTCTCGGCCGCCAAACACACGTACCAGGTATGCCCCTAAACGTGACCCCTCTACAGTAGCCACAGTCAAATGTGCACACACACACCGTATACCTTCCTCTGTTCTCGTACCTGAAACTCGCCGCAAGCTCCCTCACATTGGTCCTCTTCCTCCTCGCAGCCAGCTCTAAGAGCTTCCTTGTCTTCGCCGGCGACGGACTTCCACAGCCGCGCCAGACCGCAAGAGTTAGCCGTGAATACCCCATCCTCGTCGTAGAAAAGACCGAGCAGGTACTGCTTGCCCAGCTCCAGGGTCACCCCGCAGCCGGCGCTGCTGCCAGCCGTGACAAAGCTTATCTCTTTGGCGTACCTCACGTTGGGATCTCCCTTGAAGAGTCTGCGGGTGTCTACGGTGTAGGTGATCTGGCCGTAGGTTTCATCCGGCTCTGACCTGCGGAGCATACGTTGATGGGAGACAAATAAATTCCATCAAAATAACTTACAAAACGGTCTACAATATTCTACGGGGGGGCGTTGCCGTGTTGGCCTTAGGACGTACAAGGTATGTGCAGCCTACACTGAACTGCGATAATTCGTATGCTATAAAATAGGACAACAGAACAGAATGGACCAGTCCTTCTATGCTTAATGCTAAAGCGGCGGAGGGCGCCCGACCGAGTGAGCGGTAGATCGTCGAAGGTGGCTTAACGCCGCCAACAAAATTCCGAGCGAAAAGGAGATCGATGGTCGCGAGTGAGAGTGCGCGACCAGCACGCGCGCAAACGACCGATCGAGCGAGCAAGAGGACGCAAAAACAAACGACCGCTTACATAATCGTCACCATCATCGTCGTCATCATCACTATCATCAACAACAGCAACGACACCAACAGACGCTTCCTACGATAGAGGTGCAACCCGACCTTTCTGAGGCTTCTCATTCGAGGCGGTCCATACCGAAACTAAACGGGGATTGTGACACAAACAGAACGTGTGATCCGATGAACAATTCCATGGCTTAGCTTTACAAACGAATGATACTGTAAACCTTCAATGACATCCGGTAGTTCCTCAGCTGAGAAGCCCCGTCGATCAGAAATATGTCGACGCCAAAACGTGCCACCTATATCGTTGCACGCATCAACATCATCATCACCATCATTCCGATTGATATACCTGTATACACATCAGAAGTAAATACATAACCTGTTTCCGTTACCCGCTTCCGAGTTGGCACCGACCTGCTACCGGTAATCACGACCGAATGGAAGCTTCAAGTTTACGAAACGCCAAAGTAATTCCTCACTTGAATAGCCCCGTCGTTCAGAAATAATTCAGCCATAACAACCACCCCGTCTCTTTATTGTACCATTCGGTGTTGGTTGAGTCAAGTTGATGGGATTCCACGTACACGAGAGTTCACGCCACAAAGCCGACATCAAGGTACGTGTATCACGCAATATGTTGTTGCGGGGAGCACTAGTATAGTAAGTGTCGTATATACTCCCACAATTTCCATATCGTCTCCCTTGAACATCAAAAACATTAAATGTATTTTCAACTACAGTAGTCTACGGTACTATGAATCCATTCCATTTTATCAGTCCCCCATGCTTATTTTCTCCCAATCATTTGTATTGGCATCACTGGCTGAGCCCCAAGTGCTCTTCTTCCGACCACTTTTTAAACCAAATATTTTCACTATGCTCGCATGACGCGAAGTACGAAGATTAGCCCCATTTTGTACTTTGAATGTTTCCTTCTGTACCAGGGCTTCTCGCTCGAGTGGCAACCCTGTATCTGCGCAGCTTTGAGCTATTGATGTTTTCGGTTTCGCTATACGCTCCTCCATATAATTGTTGTGTACGCGGCGCCGACGAATCGTTTTGACGTCCGCTTTGGAGTGACGTGCAGAGCCACTCGCGCGAGTGGTGTAAACTCCACAGCGAAAATGATGGTATACTCGTATTACTACTATACCGTAGCCTTGATCCCTACAGGGAAAGTATGTACCCCATAGCATCTACTATTTCGACTACACCTACAGTTTGTTTTATGCCATTAGTTTGTTTCCACTTTTCGTCCAGCCCTCTACCTTCTCGTGACTCGGAATCGGTGTAACATAGCATGCACCCCTCATCCCTCCCCCATGTACTACCAGGTACGACACACGTTTTCAATTTGTATTGTTTTGTGCCGTACCAGGTGTATTTTTGTATACCAGGTAGCAAGGACGCATGCCGGTGGCAGGTGCGCCAAATGTTTCTGAGCCTCCACACTCGAGGAACTCCACACCTCACCCAACAACCGGCTTCGGGAAACAATGAAAAAAATGCAATCCGATGAACAATCCCATGGCCTAGATATTGATCGAATACCTTGTAAAACGCAAAATGGTACTACCACGATGTTGGATAGTTTTTTAGCTGAGAAGCACAGTCAGCAAGCAATAACTTGTCTAGAAAAATTCTACCCTAATCGTGGCAGTGCTTGGCCAAAGACACATCATACGATAGAGGTGCACCATTTTTTTTCTCGGGCTCCTCACTTGAGGAGCTCTAAACCTCACCCAAAAAAAATGATTTTTGAGAAGAAATGAAAGTGCAACCCGATGAACAAACCTATGGCCTAGGTACACAAAAATATCATATAGCAAAAGCAAGACTTGACATTCCGACGAATTTGGGTTAAGGAGCGCCCCGTCATTCAGAAGCGAAAACGCCGAAATTTAAGCTACCTCTATCGTAGCACGCGTCATCAGCATCAGCATCAGGGTAGTCACTTGGGAGTGCGATAAATCAGTACACACCCAGCGTTGCACGAGCTGCGTACGTGGTGTGTCGCTCTCATGTGTTTCACATACCTCGTAATGGGCACGGACGTACACAGCCGACATCTATGTGGTATTGATATCACGGATAGGAGAAGATTGACCGCAATTACGTGCTACTTCGTATTAATAGTGGAGCCCATAACGCGGTCAAAATAAAGAGGCCACTCTAGACAGGGCGGCTAAAATCGGTTAGCACAAGGGGAATCCCAATAGGGACGGTACCGCCCAGTGGAGGGACGGACCCTATATGTGGTGGTATCCGCCCGGTTTAGGTCTGTATCCGCCCTATTCGGAGCTTGTTCTCGCCTCGACATCAGTACATAACTTCAATATCTGCTGCCCCAACACCCCCCCCTGAGAGAGGTAACAGATGAGTAGGGCGAGGTGTTGGGCTGCAGGGGTAACAATATCATGCAGCAACGACGATGGTACGATGCTAAGTATTCGCCACAGGCGCGCTTCGGAGGCGGCAAAGGCGATGCCGACTTCTACCTGCTGCAGAAAAGCCCGGCATCCCGTTCGTCGAAGGGGATGTCTCTTAAGTCAGTTCAACAGACAGAGACGAGGCGGCTTGGCTTTGACGATTGCTACGATAGAGGTAGCTCTTCGGGAAAATATGTTCTCTGAATGACGGGGGCTCCTAAACCCAAAATCGTCGGAAGGCCATTCTTGTTTTGCAATATGAATACTTATTTTTGATTTTATGTTCCTATATAGGCCATGGGGTTTGGTCATCGGGTTGAACTCTCTTCGTTTACTCAAACACAGGTTTTGGGCGTGGTATAGAGCTTCCTCAAGTGTGAGGAGCCTCAGAAAAAACAACGCTGCACCTCTTACCGTAGCATGCGTCCTTTGTTAAAAAAAAAGAACGGGAAGGGAGCGGTACAGCGACATGACGCCTGCTACGATAGAGGTAACGCTTTTGGCTGAAATTCTTTCTGAATGGCGTGAATCCTTAACCCAAAATCGTCCGAAATTCATCCTTTTTTTTGGAAATGTGTTTCGTTTCATACCTAGGCCATGGAGTTGTTCATCGGGGATTCTCGAACTTTTAATTTTCTCGAAATCGGTTTTAGGGTGAGGTATAGAGCTCCTCAAGTGAGGAGCCTCAGAATAAAACGCTGCACCGATACCGTAGCATGCAGCCTTTGTTCAAAAAAAGAATGGGAAGGGGGCGGTACAGCAACATGAATTGGCTCCCGATGGTATCCTGGGGCACACGTGGTACGGGACTCTATAATGTAGGTTAGGGTTGTGTTCTCGATATAGTTCGTTTTGCTGTGCGACAGTTTCCGTTGATACAGGAGTAGAGTTAGTGGTGTATATCTTCGGCGGGCTCTATTCGCATCCTAGCTCAACTAATTGAAGTACTCCACGACGTAAGCGGTGTCTGTATCTGCGCCTGGCTGGTTTGCTACGGTATTGTATGTGTTTGACATGGCGCATGTTGACTGTGGTTCGGTACTCGTGCTGCTGGCTTGGTGCAAGGTTGTTCTCCGAGCACAGGCATCTCCCTCCGTGCATCACTCTGCGGCATTTGCTGGGCCGGTGGCACGATGTACTGTACACCAACACAAAGTGTCCACTCGGCAATAGGGAGGTCACCGCCGAATCGGAGCCATACCGTTTAATAGCTTCAATAGGAAAGCTGAACGCCCCATCGCGAATGAGGCGTCGTCTCGATATAAGGCGGTAAAATAACTTGTCACTGCTGTGCCTCCTTGATATATCCCGCCCCCCCCAAATTTAGTGCATGCCTTTTTTCACAGGTATGCCTGTTGTCGTTGTTGTACCAAAAGCAGGCAGTGGTCTATGATATAAACAGCTACTACAGTGTCGCAGGGCAATAATAACAACAACAACAACAACAACAACAACAACAAGGTTGATTGTGTTCCAATAGAGTGGCATGGCAATCTCACAAAGCTAAAGCTTGATCGCAAGTGACTTGCCGACCACTGATACTGCTTCTGCTTTTGTTGTTGCTGCGGCAGTGATGTGAATGGCAAGAGACACCCTGCACGTAATTTTAGGACGAATTAGCTGAGCGACACATACAGTGGAGACCGACACACAAACGAAATGGTCAGAGTACAGGACACGAAATATGAACCACAAACAAATACTGACGCAGGCTGGAATTCTTATTTGGGAGGTTACAAACCAAATTCCCTTCAGTACAATTGCTCCGATATTTCGTATATATGGTCCTAAACATTTCGGCCTGCTGCGTTTCTTCTAATAACCCTGTTCCCGTTAGTTAGTCCTTGTATTTTACTCTGACCAGGTTATGCGGAGGATCTTGATGGCTCGCTCGTTTTATTGTCCGCGCACGGGTTTACTTATTAAGACGCAATTTGCCGCTTTGAGCGCCGAATTAATAGACCCAAGATAAAACATCTATCCAACGAACAAGTCCCTCTTCATGACACACATGCTCTTGCTGAATGCCCGTGCACGGGGCACGGGTATATATACTCCGAATTCAAACAGCAGTTCAGACGTGATTAACCACGTTGATCGCCGCATAGAAAAACCAAGCGAACACATCCGACGTCCACATGATGAGTATCATACTGATTCTTCAACCCCAGGGGAATAATACAAGTATATACTCAGTGCGATTAATGTGGGGTAACATGGTGTAACCACCCTGTCCGAAGTGTAAGGACCGTTAGTGTAGTACGGAACCGAGACAATTACAGTCTGCAGAAATCCAAGAGGCAAATGCATGGTGTAGCAAATACAGAATGTGCCAGAAAGATGTATGCCGTACAGCTGTATACACTACCAGGTATGCTGTATGTATAATAAGAAGGTAATCCAAGGGGCAACGAAAAGAGTAGATCGCTTATAGGCAGGAGGTGCCCACGTAAAGTAGATAAGCCTGTGTCGTAATGCCAATAATCGTGCACGTTAGGTAAACGAGAATCATACAGCGTCCATGTTTGGTTTCCATTTTTTTAGATTTCTCCTTTCTACTAGATATCAGGCATTGGGCACTATCCTGGACGTTAGCGAGCTTGGTGCTGGAGCCTTATTTATGAGATTTTGAAAATATCCTCTCAGAATTATTAGGCGGCATATACACGTACCATTCCCGGTCCTGCAATTGAAAAATGAAACTTGGGAATTGTTTGGGATATTTTTTCAGTAATAAACTGGAAGGAATGGGACAGTAGTGTTGTTCACCTGCGGGACTGGGAATGAATGTCAAACCCCGCTCTGAGGGGCTTGCTTCCAACTCTGAAACATGTAACTCCAGTCCGAAACTCGCTACCAAGTACATGCTTAGTGTCGGAGAGAATATGTAAAATATTAAGAGCAGAGCCCAACAGAAAAAGATAAAAAAGTGTGTGCGGGTGCGCTGGTGCACAGAGAAAATATATGGGGGGCTTGGTGTGCAGGCAACACCGCGCCGCTACCAGCCATCGGCGCGATTTATGGTATGTACGTAGGGGTGTACGTTTCTTTGGTTGGAGCTCCTCGCTTGAGGAGCTCTATACGTCACCCGAAACCTGCCTTTCTTTACTGGCAAAACTGGTCATGCAACCCGAGTTGCAATCCCCTTTAGAACTGAACCCACGATTTTTGGGACGAACTTCTTGGAACTAGAACTATTAATAGGTCATTTTTTTGCAGTTGTCAATGGGTTAACCCTCTTAGCACCCACTCGGAAACCGCAAAAGGATAATGAACTACGACGACCGTGTCAAAAGTGCCCGGACTCTTTGGGCCCACCACAGCAGGTAGTACATCACTTTTCGAAGCTTTGGCGTGGTAAACGGGCATTCAAAGTCCAGTCAAAGAGCTTGCCTCTAAAACGAAGTAATACCACATAAAATTGGGCCCATTTCATGGGCCCTGTAGCGTTCTAGGGCTAGGAGGGTTAAGGCCTGCCGGTACAACGTAGTACGTACATATTATACCAGGGTACCTGGCAACAAACAACATTTCAAAACAAAACCAGTTCTCTCACGATGATGGGTGTTTCTTCAATTGAGTTGCCCCGATCATCAGAAATATGTGTGTTGGCCTAAACGAGACACCCCTAACGTATATAGAACGGGTGGATTTGTGTTGTGCAGAGATTTGCGGTGTGTGTGGTGCTTCATACTTGCGGTGGCGCCGTGCCCCACTACAGACGTAGATATTTTCGTAGGTACTTGCTGTTGCTGTACTGCTGTATCTATATGTGGTACTGGTGCAGCAGTCCTCCACATCCCCGTATCACGTTATCATAATTATAAACAAACCAGCTGAATGAATGAAGTGGTTTCAGCACTTATGTATATGGCTGTACATATCGTACGTACAGGCAGTCTGGGATTGACGACGCTGTGGGAACTCTCTGTTTTGCGATGACCTGTTGCCTGCTGCCTGCGGCTCTGCTGCACTGGTGTGCCCAAGGACAGTAAAGCAGACACACTCTTCCTCACCTCGACAGTGCCTTCGCCTTCAGCACAACGTCTGCTGATTCGAAGCCATCGCACACGCCGACGTACATACATCTGCAACCGTTTGCCTCATAGGCCTGGTCCAGGGTCAAAACTGTGGCAAATGCCGCGATAGCCAGACGCTTGAAGAAAGCCATCTTAAGTGTTGGGGTGCTAGACGAGGAAGATGGGATGGGATGGCGGCTGCTGGCTTGTGAAATAGCCTTGCTGGGTGTATGCGTTTCTGGTGTTTCACGTCTGGCGCTTGGTGTGTGCTGATGATGTGTGTTGATAGGCGCTGACGAATTCTGACAAGGGGGTAAGTAAGTGAAACATCATTTTTTCCCCTTTCCTCGGTGTCTGGAATATGATATATACACCATAATAATGGTTGTGCTGCCAGGTGTACTATTAATATGTTGTTGCTGGATTGTGGCTCGTTTACTTGCTTGTTTCAAAACCTCAAAAAAACTAAAGACGGTATTTTTTGTTTGTGGAGCGCCGTGTGTCCTGTGGACCTGCCTGAACGGAGGATCATTGTCCGAGAATTTGTAACACACCGGAGACACACCTACCTATCGATTGTTTTCTTGTTTCCGTTGGGTTGCACACACGCACGAGTATCCCGTATATATGTATGTGCTCGACTACTACTACTGTTACCATCTCGTCGGTCGGTGCTGCAACAGCTCCAATAGTTCGCAGGTTGAAGGGTTGAAGCAGTAAAATAACAATATACCTACTAATATATATTCGCCGTGTATGCTTCAACGAAACAACCCGGTTTCCACATATATATATATGGTTGGCCAGATGGGACAACAACACAGCAAGTACACGTAGCACTCATATAGCTGCAGCCGTGATGTTTCTTTTTAGGGTCAAGTATTCTAACGATCGATGTCGTCGGTGTTTGAAAAATGGGACCGTGTACTCCTAGTCTCCCGAAAACGCGGAATAACGGCAAATTACGATTTAACATGTTACTTGCACAGAACTTCGATCAATTGAACTGTTCAGGGTTTGGTGAGAGGGGAAGGGGGGGGGCGGGGCAGACTAGCATAATAAACATAATTACAATTAATTGCCTGCCTCGCTTTATTTTTAAAAAGCCTTAATCACTTGATTACAAAAGGATTTGCTTCGCTCTCGGCGCTCCCACTTGGAACACTCCTGCCTAACTCCCCTTCTCGGAGAACCCTTCCCAGCTTTATTTGCCTTCTTTGCTTTCTTCGCTTTCTTCGTGTTCTCTTTTCTCGTTTCTCTCTTCTTCTTCCCTTCCTTTCGTCGTTATTTTGCGTCTTTCTCGATTTTCTCTCTCAGCTTCGTCTCTTTTTCGATTCTGATTCGTGTTTCGAGAAATCGTTTTTCCAATTTTTTTCCGGTACCAGTACGTATATTTTTTCCGTTATTTTTTTTTCCGATATATTTCCGATATGTTCCGATATTTTTTATATTGTGGGCGTCTTCATCAAGTTTCTGCGTTATGCGAGTACAAAAAGATAGGAATACGCACTATGTATGTACGTGCGCGGTTACTTTGCCCGTATCATGATACGTTCGTAGACGACACGTTTGTTTCGCACCTCCACCTACTTCTTGTGCTCAGATCACTATATATAAAAACACACCCACCCATACGAGCTACTACATCCACCACAAGGACAGAACGGCACAGCAAAGCGCACTCACCCCTCAAGGCATCAAAGCACGCGTAGTACTAAGTAGCTTCTGCGCGACAACGCCAGTGATTCAAGTACGAGTAGTCAGAGTTGGCGAGATCAGCATGTTTGTTTGTGTCGTCAAACATTTAGAGCTCGCATTTTTTATGTGTCCCATATTTTCATTATGCGTACCAATACGAGGTAGGCTTAGGTTCGTACGTACGTACAATACCAGGTGCGCGTTTATTTATGCATCTATCCATCTGCTTCTTTCTGCTCAAATCACACAGCAAGCACACCCAGCTCCCGCATGTTTTTTTTGTCGTCGACCATCTACTACTGCAAGCACAGCACAGCGCAATCAGCCCAGCACAACGGAGCGAAACACGTAGTACGTGCCGATATATAGCGCGACCCACATCATGTCGTCGAGCATCTTCAGAAATTCTGCATCTCGCCGTGACCCACATCGTGTCGTAGAGCATTTTCTACAGCAGCTCGCCGTGTTTTCAAAATGAGCGGATACATCGAAATCTGCCCGTCCAGAAAACGTATATAACCACACAAGCAGCAGCACCTAGCTGGTGACCTGATGCGCAAAGACTTGCCTCTTTTTCCAAATCATTAAGATACAATACTACTACTACTTACCAGGTACTCTTCTCTCCATTATTTCTCTTTCGTACGCCCCGGTGGTCAAGTTGTTACCCTCGAAGACTACTACGAAGGTTGGAGAGTCAGGGGTTCGAATCTCGGTTGGAGATTTTTTTTTCTGAGACACCAACTGCCGAGAGCGCTTCATAGCGTGTGGGTAAGCACAATTCGACGAGAGTCGACGAGGGAAGAAAGTGCTGAATTATTCTCGCAGTAAAAGGCGCGTACCTAGTGGGGAGGGGAGAGAAGAGCCTGCTTAGTGACCCCGGATGTGAGTTGCGACTAGGGAAGGAGAAGGAGAAAGAAAAATGCGAAGATAATAGATGGGATGAGCAAAAATAAATTAAAATAAAATACGGATGATGATGTAGTGCACGCGTGAGTGCGACGTCCGGTTTATTTTCCTGGAGCGTTGAGCTCTTGTCAGTTTCAAGTCGCAATCTTCTTGCGTGGTTTCAGAGTTTTACACAGAGCGATGGGGCATCAGCTGTTGGTAGCCAGTGTTGCACGAGTGGGTATAGTTCCATGAAATATACATGGGAGAAAGCTTCCAACGGGAAACAGGGGTTCGTGGAAACCCCTGTAATTAGGAAACCCCTGTAATTTCACCGCAGGCGTATCCTAAGCAGCACCTCACAACAGAGGCTCCCACGGCAACAGGAGAGGTCGAACAGACCCGCAACTCAAGAAGGTGTGTCGTATAGCTATTGAGGGTTGGTGCGAGTGTTGGAATCTGCGCAAGTAGTCGCTGTGGGAGACGTTATGCCAAATTTGACTTCATGGTACCCCTACACGAACTCATCCAAAACACAGACCTTGTCGGGCGGGAGAGCCGTTTTGGTTGTCATGATATAGAGGCCCACCGGGAACAATTACCGTGGGGTGGAGTCAAGTGTGTTTCAAACCCTGTGCAAAAAGTTTGAGCTGATTTCATGAAGCCGCGAAGAAACACGACTTGATTAAAGTTCAAAAATCTTGTACGGCTGTGTACCTTGTGCCCAATGGCTGTCGGTTACATCTCTTGGTCATGCAGTTACACTGCTGCTGCTGTGAGTGCGATACAGGATCACCGAGTTCCAGGACCAGATCCAACGTTCACGTACCCCCGCAGCCCGACAACAAGTTGACATAAGTTATTAATTTGTACCCGCAGCAATAACAGCAGCAGTAGTATATATATTGTAGACCGCGTAGTAGTTGTACATCAGCAATATAACATGCAACTGTCTCTGAAGTCACGACCGCCACCTCTGTCGACGCGCCATGTTCCCGCATACGGAACCCGAATCTGTCGTACTGTCTCCATGAATTTTGCAAGTAGAATTTTCCACTCTTTGTCGTGTGTAAAAGTTAGGGTTGAGCAGAGGTGCAAAATGTGCGTTCCGTATTTATTATCATCCCCACGTGTACTCATCATCACGCCGGTTGTCACGCTCCGTACCTCCCCCCTTACGTATGCCGTCTTCGAATAGGCTCTATGTTTTATATCACCTGAGGTGGCGCGCAAGTTGACGCATGAGACGCAGCAACAGACGAAAAAGTGGTGGGAGGGCCGGAGCATGTGAAACCGCAAGTACGAGGCTACACACACCACCCTCTGGATAAGAAGAAGGCAGTGATCACGTTTAAAGCTAGGCGTCGCACAGAGGGATGGGGACACGCGTAAATTACGATGCAGGTTAGGCTGCCGGCTTGGCGTACTTGTCTATCCTGTTCATCATCTGCGTACGCTATATGACTATTGCGTGTTGTGTATTCTATTGGTACAGCACACATACTTTTGCGGTAGGGGCCAAGAGCGTCATCCGCGTTCGTTCGTACTTTGCGACAAAAAAACGTATGTACTCACAGAGAAACCCCTTTTATTTTGTGCACATACACGCTTACCTCACCTATTTTCAGGTGGTACAGTTCAGGATGTGTTGACTCCAGTGGACGGAAAATGCACTCAGCCAGTCCAGCCACACCGCGGAAGTCACCTCCCACGCTATCCGGGAGTGGCGTGCTGCATGCCGCCCTCGACGTCGAACGCTGAGCGGTTGACCAGGTACACACGTGAGCCGGGTTCCCAGTCGATCCCGTCTACGCCGAATACGAGGGGAGCTGGACCGGCTGCACGACCCCGCGCTGACCGTGGCGATGGGCGAGCTGGGGACGGCACCCGTGCTATGACAACTCCAAACGTACCCGGGAAGCGAGCTGCGGCGGGTTCTGGGCGTGGGCTCCGGCCTAGTGGAGGAAAGTCGAGATCGCACCGTAGGAAGCGTAAGGGGAAGACCGCGGCACTGGAGGGGTTGCCCGGTATAACGGGGAGGCTAGAAAATGAGGAATAACGCGAGCAACAGCGGGTAGCTCGTGAGGAGAAAGTGGCCCGCCGAGCGCAGGAAATGGCGGAGGATCAATCGAGAAAGGACGAGGCGAGGAGGAAGTCGTGTTTTGGTCGGCGTAGAAGTACGGGATCAGGCGCTCCTCCTTTGTCATCCACTCTTTGCGCCGACCCTCGTCGGGGGCAGTCGGCACCCGCAGGGCTCGGGGGGCACCATCAACTCGCCCGGAAGAAACAATGCGGCCAAGCGAGTTGTGGGTGAGCGCCGTCTACACCAAACGTTACATGCGTTGCTTGCCCTGGAGAAGTTGTCCATTCGATGACGGACGCCCTGTGCGCTGCTTGCCATAGAGGCTTGCCGAACGGGAAGGCGGCGCACCTCGGCCGCGATCGCCAACAACAGGCCCGTGATCTCGTGCGAAGGTGTCAATATGTTGGGGTGAACACTACGACGAAGGCGACCAAGGCGAAAGGGAGGAGTTCCGCTT
>JAYJMJ010032931.1:0-21693 GCA_036873875.1 Laminaria ephemera | reverse complement strand
TAAAATTCCTGCTAAAGATTTATTACCTGCAATAATATTTCCACTTAAACCAGTTTTAACTTTTTCTTTTTTAATTTCTAAATCAGATTCAATATTATTTGATTTATCAGTTGTAATTACTTCAATATCTTCAACATCTCCTGAAATTTCAGATTGGTCATTTTGAATTAATGAGTTTGTTCTTAAATTTGAACCACTATTACCATTTGAAGAATCACCAAGAGATACTTTTTCAAGTTCAATAGTTTCATTTTCATGTGTTTGCTGTTGTGATTGAGTATTTGTTGAACTTCCTCCTCCACTACTCCCACTAGAGCTACCTCCACCTCCAGAACTTCCACCACCTGTGTTTGTGTCAGGTGTTGTTGTCTCAGGTTCATCATTACAAGTATTAGTTCCTGTAAAGTCTAAATCTAATTCTATAGATTTACCTTCTTGATAAGAAGTATTAATTTTAGTTGAAGAACTTTGACACTCATTTGAAATTAATTCAAATTCAACTAAATCATTATCTTCCCCTGTTAAAGTTATTAAATTTAAAACTTCACCATAATATGAGGATTTAACTTGAATTGTATCTTGTAAATCTCCATTTAAATAAGCG
The DNA here is from genome assembly GCA_036873875.1 of Laminaria ephemera. Lineage (NCBI taxonomy): Eukaryota > Phaeophyceae > Laminariales > Laminariaceae > Laminaria > Laminaria ephemera. Next base: position 21,089 of record JAYJMJ010032931.1, on the reverse strand, counting down.
TTTAATGTTGTATCTGTAATGTTTTTTGAATTAACTTGAATTGAACCATAAAAACTATTTGGATCTTTAGGCACTGCAAAAATACTACTTGATAAAACTGCGGCAGTTAAAAGTGATATTCCTATTTTTTTAATTTGAGATTTGTTCATTTTATTTTAATTTGTTTTTTAACATTTAAATAATTAATGTTAATTTTACGGAAAATTAAATATTAAAATTAAATAATATTTAATTGATTTTGTTTAAATTAAAAATTAAGTTATAAAAACTTAATTAATTTAATCCTGAAGGTACTCCATAGAATACTTTTGTTTCTCCAGTAACTCCTGAAACTGACATCCAATAAGCTTTAGTTGGATCTAATGTTTCTGGACTACCAATTCCATTAAAAACTAAATCCCCATTTTCATCATAAATTGCATTAAAATAATTGAAGTTATGTAAAAAATCAGTTGTAGTTCTTTGAGTAATTGCATTTAATCCAACTAGGTTGAAATTAGTGTCTAATTCTCTATAAATATTTTGAATTTCATATTCATCATCAATATATACTGGTAATGAAATTGTTTTTTGAGAATCTGATGTTACAAATTTATAACCCTGTAAAGGTATTAACATATGATTTCCTTGAACGTCTTGTTCAATTGAATTCCAATTACCATCTGTAAATTCTTTAATATCATCTCCTAATTCTAAATTAGAAACTTCACTTAACATTCTTTGATAATCAACACCATATGGAACTGAAAATAGTTCATTATTAGTTAATTGTAAAACTTCGTATGCTGTTAAAACTTCATTTGAAATTTCAGACATACCCATTTTAACTCCATAATCAGCCATTGGTGTTACTTCACATGTAATCATAGTATTTGATTCTGAATTAGTTAAAGTATATTGATTACTTGTTCCAGATTGAATTGAATTTCCATTAGAAAACCATTCAATATTAGAATCTAATTCTGAATCAGATTCTAAATCAGAATATGTATAATCACAAGTTAAAGTTTCACCTGAAATAGTGTTACCTGAAATTGTTGGAATTGATGTTGTAGGTGCAGTGTTACTTGCCCCAGTTAATGTAAATACAAAATCATGTTCAACTGGACCAGTTACTGTAAACATATTACTTGCTAAACCAGAAGTTAAAGTATTATCTAATTGTAATTTAATTAAAATCATATTTAATACATCATCCTCTGAACCAGCAACAGGAGTTACAATGTCTGAATGTGTTTGTCCATTAATTGTTAATTCATAAGTATATCCAGCTTCTAAGTCAGACATAGTTAAAGTTGAAGTTTGAGCTCTTCCATTATATCTATTATCATCTCCAACTACAGATACAATATCTTCATTACCGGAAGTTCCTGTTTTTTTAGAATTAAACATAATTTCTCCTGGGTTTGTTCCAGCAGTTGCTCTTACATTTGGATTACTTACTAAATCATCAATAATTGTTTGAGTCATTGTTGAAATATCTTCACCAGCGTTATCAAATGTAATTGTTTCAGTTGCAATAATTACACTTTTATCCATCGCATCATTTACAATTGGTTGAGTAATAGTTAACATACCTGAAGATTTTACTTCATTAGTTGCTGTATAATCATTATTGGCACCAGTACCAGTATTTAATTCTAAAGTACTAGCAACTGGATCTTTCTTTTCAATATTTACATCTGCTCCACTTGTTGTTACAGTGTACATTGATTCAAAACCTACATTAGCATCTAAAGAAGATTTAATTGCTAAAGCAACTCCAGCCTCATCTAAAGCAGCGGAACCAAAATTAATAGTTACTCCACCAATAATAATCATATCATCAGTTGAAACTAAAGTATCAGTTGAATCTCCGGCAAATGGAGATGGGACTGTGAATGTAGAACTTGCCCATTCATCATTTTTAGTTACAAATGTTAAATCAGCATTAGTTGCTAAATTTAAATTATTAGCATCTTCATCTTCTAATATAGTTGTAAAAGTTAATTCATCGTTTGCTGCATTATATGTTGAAGTATAACTTGTAAAAGATTGATCAGCAATATATTGTCCAATTTCATCATTTGATAATCCATCATTTGAACCATCAGTGTATGCTGATGATGATGTTAAATCAAAAGTTACAGTATCAATTGTTAATGAACTTTCATCAGGTGTATTTGGTAATGATATAGTATTAGGAACAGGTACAGTTAATGTAGCTGCTTTTTTATCTTGGGTACTATAATCACCATCATCAACAAATGTAGAAGTTAAATCTTCCATTCCAACTTTTTGAGTTAATATTAAATCAGCTCCACTAGCAGATAATACATAACCATTTGGATTAGTGTCAGCAGCAGTATATAATGTTACTAATTCTGAAGCTAATTGAGCTTCAGTTAAATCTGCAGCGTTTGGAATTGTTAAATCAAATCCGTTAATTGTTACAGTTTGGTCTGCTGTTGTTCCTATTTGAATTCCTGCAGGAATTGATACAGGGTTTGTTGAACCTTGAACTGCATCAACTGTTGAATAATTATTGTCATTTCCGAAAACATTAGTTGTATCAACACCATAATTTTTAGCAACAATATTAACTGTTGTTCCACTTGATGTTACATCGTAAGTCGCGTGTGAAGATAAAGCTGTTGCAATATCAGATGCGATATTAGTAGCAGTGTTTCCAGTCGTCCCTAAAGTTACAGTTTGTCCTAAAACTTCAATTGTTTTATCAATTGCCCCAGAAGATAAACTTTGAGTAACTGTAAAACTTGTTGATGCTTTAACACCTAATTGACTAGAAAATGAACCATCAATAATTGGACTTAGTTCACTTGACCTATCTCCTTTAGTTCTAGCAGTTAATAATAATTTCCCATTATTAATATCATCTTCAAATGTTGAATATTCTCTTGATTCTAATAATGTTAAAATTGAACTAGCTGACATTGGACTTGTAGTTAAATCAAAAACTTCTTCATCTAACTGTAGGTCAGAATTTTGTGTTCCACCAATATAATCTCCTGAAACTTCAACTGTTAATTTTTGAGCTTTAGCAGTTTGAATAGAATAATCACTTCCTGTTACAGGAATTGTTACATCAGTTGAAACATCAGATGTAAATTCAATATTTGCTCCATTAGCAACAATTGTATAATCTGGATATGCCGTATTTAAATCAGTAGCAATTAATGTTGCAACTTCACTTGTAGATTGTTCTGACTTTGCAGCATCAGATACAAATACAGAATTTGCTGCTCCAATTGTTAAAGTTCTATCATCACCAAATTCTGAAAATCCAACAGTTACTGGAATTGTAGTTGAAGATTTAACTTCATCTTGACCACCAGTAATTGTTACTGAGTTTGTAAAAGTTTGAGGTCCAGTAGTTATGTCAACATACGTAATTGAAATTGGAACCACAATATCTTGAGCTAATTCACCTGAATTTACCATTGTTGCAATAAATAAATCTGAACTATGTAACATTAAATTATAATCTGATTTTGTAGCACTAAACTGAACTAGTAATGCTGATAAATCAGCATAAAACCCTGAATTAGTTTCTCCATCAATTGTATATGAAATTTGTGCTGAGAAGTCAATGTTAGTTGGTGCTTGTAGATTCCCATCTGACATTGCTTGAGTAGCAACTGAACCACCAGTCATTACAATATTATTTCCACCATTAAAATCTGTTTTTTCTTCATTGACACCATCTGAAATTACTTCTAAGTCTAAACTATTATAAGTGTCTAATACACCATTATCTAAACTTGTTTGAGAAAATGAAAAATCATCATATTCAACTCCTGCAATTCCTGAACCCATTGTCATTTGTGGAATTTGTGAAATAATTTCATCTTGTCCACCTGTGAATTGAGTTGGTACTAAAGAATAAATTTCTTGAGCTTGACCTCCAGATAATTGAATTAATGGAATTGAATTTTTAACTTCATTATCACCATTAGTCATTGTAACTTGAGGTAAATTGTAATAATCTGCTGCATCAATTTTAGTGAAAACACTTGCTGGTGCTGCAAAAACTCCCGTCATAATATTTGCTAGAAGTAATGTACTTCCAACTAATTTGATTTTTTTTGTACTGATTTTCATTTTAAATATATATATTTTAATTAAAATTTCTACGAATTTTTGAGAATTACTATATTGAATTCTCATAAAATTTAAACTGTTTTTAATTAATAGTAATATAGTGAAAAATAAATATATAATTGTTATTTTTGGATTGTTTAAATAGAATTAATTATGTTTAATTTATTATATTAAAAGTGAAAAATAATTAATTTTGGGATAAACTATTTTTATTTATTTTAAATAGAAAGAAATTAACTGATAGTTAAAACTTCGAATTAGAAAAAATATATTAAAAAAAAATTAAGATATAAAAAAAATAAAAATAAAAATAAATAAAATTTATTGAGAAATTTCAACTGAAAAATCTTCTGAAATTTTAAATAAAACTTCTTTAACTGATGTTACATTCTTTAAATCAACAATTGAATCCTCAATAAATTCTTTTGTTTGTTGTGAACATGAAATTGTTAAACTTGATAATTCTTCTTTCATTGAGATTTGTTTTTCTGCTTTAAATTTTCTTACAGATTTTACAACTTCAACAAATAAATTTCCATTATCAACATTTGATTGAACCATAAATTCTCCATTTGAGACTGGCCAACTTGTTTGATGAATTGAGGTTGTTAATTCAAATTGTTTATAGAATGTTTGATAAACTGATTCAGTAATAAATGGTGTGAATGGAGATAATCCTTTTAGAGAATTATATAAAACATTATATAATGCTTTTTGAGCTTTCTTTGCTTGTTCTGCTCCAAATTCTTCAGGTTTCCATAATCTTTGTTTTACAATTTCAATGTAATTATCAGCAACATCAGACATAAAAAAATGTTCAATAGTTGATTTCGCAAAACTGTATTCATAATTTTCCATTTGTTTAGTTGCTGTTTGAATTACGTATTGTAATTTTGATACAATCCATCTATCAATTGAATTTAATTCTTCTAAATTAAAGTTTCTATCTTCAGCTGTGAAATTTTCTAATAATTGAGATGCAAATTTATTTGCGTTAAATACTTTGTTAACTAATTTTGAACCTGTTTTTACTTCCTTTTCTTGGTATGGAATATCTTGTCCTAATTTTGTTGAAGCTGCTGCAAATCTTAAAGCATCATTTGAAAACTTTTCTACAACTTCTTGTGGAGCAATTGTATTTCCTAAACTTTTACTCATTTTCTTTCCTTTAGGATCTAGTACCCAACCGGAAATTGCAACATCTTTAAATGGATTACATTCAAATAATAAATTTGTTTTAGCCATTGAGTAAAATAACCAAAAGTTAATAATGTCGTGAGCTTGTGGTCTTAAGTCAAATGGGAATAATTTATCTTTCATTTCATCTGATTTAACATTTGAAATTGCTAATTGCGTTGTTGATGCTGATGTGAACCAAGTATCTAAAACATCTGTTTCTGGAGTTAAATCTAAATCTTCTGGTGCTGAATTAGGTCTATCTTTTAATGGGTCAACAGGTAATTGAGATTCATCTGGAAAATATTTGTTCCCATCTTTATCAAACCATACCGGAATTGGAATTCCGAATTTTCTTTGTCTTGAGAATCCCCAATCCCAATTTAAACCTTTAATCCAATTTTCTAATCTAGTTTTCATAAATTCTGGAGACCAGTTAAACTTTTGAGCCATTTCCCAGAAATATTCTTTTTTATCAATATAATTTACATACCATTGTTTTGATACAATATATTCAACATCAGCTCCACTTCTTTCACCAACATTTACATTTTGAACCTTTTTTTCTTTCATGATAAGAAATTCGTCAGCTTCTAAATCTTTAATCATTTTAGATCTTGCATCTGCTGCAATTTCACCTTCATAATTTTTTCCTAAAGCAGTTAGTCTACCATCTTTTGCTAAAACTTCAAATGGAGCTACATTGTGTCTACTAAACCATTCAATATCTTCAGGTCCACCATAACTACAAAAATATGCAATTCCAGTTCCAAAGTCTGCTTTTACTGCAGTATCATGTGAAATCTCAACATCTCTATCAACATATGGAATATTTACAGATTCACCAATTAAATCTTTTCCAACTAATTTTTCAACAACTTCGTAATCAAATTTTTCAAATTTTTCTAAATATGTGTGAGCTCCAGTAATCCAATATTCTTCACCAATTCTTAATTTTACATATTCTCCATCTTCCTCAATAGATACCCCTCCAACTCCAAAACATAGTTCTGGCCGAGTTGTCGCATAAATTAAATATGTATGTGTTGTTCCTACAATTCTTGCTTTTACATAATTTAAAAATGCCTTTCTTTCAATATCTTCTAATTCAGCTTGAGCAATTGCTGTTTGAAATACTCTATCCCAAGCAACTGGACCTTCTCTTTGTTCAATTAATCCTTTCTTATATAAATCTAAAAATGATTTTTGTGAAATTTTTCTTGAACGATCATCAATTGTTGAATAATTTAAATTTTCAAAATCTGCTGAAATACCTAAATTTTTCCAATCTTGAATAAATTGTGGTCTATTTTCAGAAATAAATTCATTTGTAATTGCAAAAGCTTCATCTCTTGTTTGATTTCTTAAGTTTACTTTTTTTTCTTTTTGAACTAATTTTTCTGTTGCTAATCCATTATCATCAGTCCCAAATGGATAAAATACTTCAAATCCAGTCATCCTTTTATATCTAGCTACAAAATCTGTTTGTGTATATGAAAATGCGTGTCCAATGTGCATTCTTCCAGAAAGTGTAGGTGGAGGTGTATCAATTGAAAAAGTAGTTTTTGATGTATTTTCATCAAATTCATAAATTTTATTTTCTTGCCAAAATTCTCTAATTTTTTGTTCGCTTTCAGCTGCGTTGTATTTTTGTTCAAAACTCATAGTAAAATTGAGTATTTCATTGTTTTTAAAGTTTTTTATCAAAAAACTGATTTATTAATTAATATAGGTTTTATATCTGTTTTGAATTTAATTATATTTTTATTTATTTCCAATTTTTAAGGGATTATATTTTCTAGTTAATCTAAAAGCACCAATTAATGCTAATACACAAACTACTGCCATTAAGATGGTTTTTGTTTTTAAAGAACTATTTTCAAATGATTTTGTTTCTAAATTAAAATATTGAATGAAATGATCAGTAATTTTCTCTTCACCATAAACTATTTTTAAAATTGCTGAGTACTCCCCATTTTCTAATTCCAAATCTTTAAACTTATCAGATGAAATTACTAACACACTCTGAGTTTGAATTAACTCAACTGATTTATATGTTGCAATATCAATCCCATTTCTATCATAAATTGTTAATAACAAATTCACAAAAGTAGGTTCATCTTTAAAATTATCAAAACTTACTCTGAAAACTAGGTCCTCAGTACTATAAATCTCTTGAACGAATAATTCGAAATTTATATCAAATAAATCTTTTGTTGATACTGATTGAAATGTTTCAACATTTAATACTGTTGATTCGGAATTAGATAACCTAGAAATACATTTTCTTTGAGAATTATCGTATTTATAACCATTTTGACAAAAATTATTATAATAAATTCCTGAGCTGTGTCTAACACTATTTATATCTGAATCTGAAATAATTTTGTTTAAAGTATCAGATTTAATTTCAGGTAATTCAATGATTTTAAAACTTGAAAATGAATCTGTTACAATTTCAAATGAATTTGTAAATTTATTATGAACAATATTATCTAACATATCTACATACACTGAATTACAAGCCCTACCTTCAAAGTCATAATCACTACATTTTAAAATTCTTAAATTATCAACAAAAGTCACATTTAAATCATTATAGTTTATATTTAAATAAGCATTATTAAAAATTTGATTATTGCTAATTCCTAAAACTAATTCAGAATTTTCTTCAATTAAATATTTGTCTAAACCAATGACTACTGGAGATGATTCGAAGATATTTTCTGGACTTGGAATTGTGAAATTATTTAGTTTTAATTTAACTGAATCATTATAAGAACTATATTCTAATATTAGACTAATATTTTTTAATCTTGTTTTCCCATAATTTGCAAATTTATATTTTTCATAAATAATTTCATCTTGATTTAAAACTTTAAATGTATAATCAACTATGTTTTGTTCTGAGTCTAAAACAATTGTTTTAAAAGGGACTTTTCCATCTGAAACATTAAAGATATGGTCTCCGAAATTAATACTATTATCACTTAAATCTTTAACTGTATATGATATATAATATTGACCATATTGATCAGGAATTTCAAAATGAGTTGTAAACATATTTTCATTATTTGGATCTTGTAATAATATTAAATTAAAACTTATTTCAGTTGATAAAATTCTAGTAGTTACTTCTTTAATTCCAATATTGTCTGATGCTATAACTGATAAATTTAGAATATCTGAAGTTAAATAATTTTTATGATTTAAAGTTGTAAAATTTGATTGTTTTGGAAAGTTTGTATCAATAACTGTAACTGTTTGAACATCTGTTAATAATTCATTATCAGAATTATCTGTTACAACAAATTGAATTTTATATTCACCAGTTAGTTCAGGAATTAAATAATCCGAGTTATAATTTTGTGAATTTGAGTTTTTTAAATTAATATATTTTGAAGTACCATCTGGTAAAATAATGTATGATTTAACTGAAGTTATTTCAATATTATCTTGGGCTGAAACTTGTAAGTTAAGTGAAGTATTTGTTGAAATTACTTCTTGTGGAAACTTACTAAAGTTTGTAACTTGAGGTAATATTTCATCTTTTGTTGTAAATGATTGAAATTGAGATTTTATAAAATTATTAGAAGTGTCAGTAATTGTATAAAATATTTTATAATCAATTAATTCTTGAGGAACATTAAAAACTCCTGAGTAAAAATTTTGAGTATTTGAATCTAAATTAATAATAATTTCTTTTGTATCGACAGTTTGACTATTTGAATTACCAAAGTCAGTTGAAATCAAATTTGAATTTATTTGAGCATTTATAGCATTATATGTAATTGTTGCAATTACTGAAGATATTTCGACTCCATCTGTTGTATTTATTCCTAAATTTAAAACACTTCCAACATTTACATTTGAATCAATTTGAACTGAATTATAAATTAAAGGAGATTTTGAATCAATAGCTAAAAATGAATAAATATCACTTGTTTTAGAATTTCCAGCAGTATCAAAAACTTTATATGTATATTTAAATTCACCAATAACTTTATCGAGTTTATAATGAGTATAATAATAATCTTTAACATGTCTTGTTAAATTAATTATTTCATTTTCACCTGAATTTTTAGTTAAATTTACAATCACATAATCAACAAGCACATCGTCTGCCGTCAGAGTATGAAATGTTATATATTCATTTGTTTCAACAGCTAAATCTACTGGAGTGATTTTAGTAAATCTTGGATTTATTGTATCTTTAATATTAAAATTAAATATCTCAGAAGTTACTTTATTTCCACTTGAATCAGTTACTATATATTTAAATTGGAAATCACCCACAGTATCATCAAGTAAGTACCCTCCTTTATAATATGAATCTAGAAAAATTTCCTGTACATATTTAAGATTTAATTTAATTATTTCACTATTTGGTTTTACAAATTCCACTTCAACATTATCAATTAATACATCATCTGAAACTAATAAACCAAAATACACTCTTGATCTTGCGATGTGAACTTCTGGTTGTGGATAAATATAACTAATTACTGGATCAGATCTGTCAACTATGTTTGAATTTTGAACTTGAGATTTGATTTGATTATCACTAACATCAGTTATAATATATTCGACTGATACTGTTCCAGGTACGTTTGGAATTTTAATTTGTTTTGTATAAATATTATCGATAATACTATTTGGGTTTGAATTTGAATCAAAAATATTAACAAGTAAATCATTACCATCAGAAAGTTTAATTATAGCTTTTACTAATTTAATTCCCCTATTATCTTGAGCTTTAATTTGAAGAGTTAAGTTTTTACCTATTTCTATAGATGAACTTACTGGTTCTATATCACTTAATGTTGGTAATGAAGAATCAATTGTATTGAAATTTTCAATTGGAGATATAATTCGATTATCTGAATTATCTATAGCATAATATCTAATATTATAATTTAGAGGTTTATTAGATAAAGTATATGTTGATGTATAAAATTCCCCATCATTATTTAATTCAACCACATATTCTGAAAAATCAGCAATAATAAAAGCATAAACTCTTTTTAATCCAGAATCATCCTTGGCTTTAATTTTTAAGTTTAAAACTTCATTTGGTTCAAAATTATTTTTTTCTAATTCATAGTCTGAAATTTGTGGAACTGTGCTATCTGGTAAACTATTTTTTATAACCATATATGGAGAAAATATAGACTCTTTTGTAAGATCAGTTTTGTGTGAAACTTTAACTTTAATATCACTATAAACTGAATCTAGATTATATTTTTCTGAACTAAATAAAAATGAAAAACTACACTCTTCTGTGGAAACTTTTTTACAATCACTAGTTTCTATTTTATTATAGTTTGAGCTTTTATATAATATTGCGATTTCATAATCATTTAATGCTTTATCAAATACTTTTACTTCATCTATTAAACCATTTAAAAAATTTCTTGTAACTCCCCTAGAACTTCTGTCTGCTCCAAGAACAAAGTGTCCTCTTTTTATTGGTTTATATGTAGTTCTTACTTTTTTACTCAATCTACTATCAACATATAAATAAAAGAAAACTCCATCATATTTTATTGTGAAATGATTCCATACATCTCTTTTGAATTCAGGAATAGATATAACAGCCATATTATTAGTTGAATCTAAATAAGAAAATTTCACAATATTATCTGAATCTATATACATCCTATATCCAGTATTAAAGTAACCAGAACTTAAAATAGGTCTTTTTACAGATTTAAATACTGATTTTTTGAACCAAAAAGTTGTTGTGAATTTTTCAGTGTTTAAACTTTTTTTAAATGGAATAAATAATGAATCTCCAGATATAAATTCAAAACTATCTCCACCATAAATTCCATTTTTCTTACCTAAAAAGTATCCTGTATTTAATACTGAATACTCATTTTTAGAAAGATCTAGTTTATAATTATAATTAGCAATTTCAGTTGAAGGTAAACTTAGTTGAAGATTTTCATAATTTTTTTCAGGTACAATACTTTTATGAAATAATTCAACTCGCATATTATCACAATTATCTAAACAATTGATTTTACCTGAAAAATTGAAAAATTGATTTACTTCAAGTTCATATATTTTATCAAGTTCAGTAGCTCCAAGTGTAACTGAGAGTGGAGTTCCAACTTTTCCAACAATATCAAAACTAAATTGTTCAGAAATGTTTTTATTCTTAAAAATATCAGTTGAAATAAATTGATAGTTATATGTCCCAGTCTGAGATGTATCAACAAATAATGTCTCATATTTTCCATTAATAAATTTTAAATCTAAATTAAATTTAGTTAAATCTGGATATGTGATAACTACTTGAGTTAAATCTAAATCATTTTCATCTTCAATCTTCAAATTTAAAACAATTATTGAATTTTGTGCTAGTTCTGAATCAAAAGTTGTAATTTCTGAAAAAGTAGGTGCTGAAGTATCTTTGATTTCTTCTATTACTTCAATATTTTTAATACACAATTCCCCTCCTACTAAAAAATTATTATTTGACTTAATATATGGAACAACACATGTATGAAATATGTCATCTTTTGTTGTGATATAACTTTTCAAAGTATCTAATAATACTTTTTGACCTGAATTTTTGTTTAAATTTAAATAACCTGATTTGAATTTGTGAATATATGTTTCAAATTTATTTTTAAAATGGAACCTATCATCACTATATCCAACTTGACCATTACCATCACTAATATCATCGTCACCATCATCGCCAACTAACTCCCATGCTAAAATTTCTGAAGTGTCACCAATACCGTAAAAATCAGTAGGATTATTACACCAAGATTCACTTATACATTTGTAAATTTTATTATCTAAAATTACTTTATCATTTTTTTTATAATTGTAATTATGATTTAAATCAAACTTGAAATCAAGATTATAACTAGAATATTTATTTATGTCATTGGAGTTCGCAGTTCTTAAATACTCCCATGCTAAAAAATTATTCACCTCATCAAACCCATACTCAGCATATCTATTGTTACACCAATCTATTACTTTACATCTATATAAATCTCCATCAACAATTACTCTTTTATAATCTAAATATTCATCAATATTCGATTTTTTATTTTGAATTTTTTTGAAATCAAAATTTGATAATTTAATATCATTTGGAAAATTATTACCTAATAAATAAATATCTCCATGTTTTGAAACTTCAATAGAATTAACCATGTCCTCTTTATAACCCACTAATTTATAATTAAATACTTCTTTACCAAAACTATCAAATTTATGGATTTTTAAAAAATCAGATCTTGAAGAAGAACTAGGAAATGAAGTAAGATAAATATTATTAGCGTCGTCAACTTTAAGTGTTGTTTGTCCTTTGTGTGATGATGGAAATGTATTTTCCCATACTGTGTGATTATTTTTGATATTTATTTTTTTTAAATATCCTGTATTAGTTTTATCAACTGTTTTAACATATATGTGTGGATATTGTATACCAACTATAATTGAATCATAATAATTTTCATTTGAATTTGTTGGGAAAAATTTAGTAACAAACTTTAGATTAGAATCATATATATTTACGTAACCAGTTTTTTCTTTTTTTCCCTTAATGAAAACTGCTATAAAATCATCAAAAATAACATCCATAGAATAAACGTATAAATTAGAAAGTGAAACAGAATTTAAAAGTACAAGATTTTCATCTAATTTAAATAACTTATGTGATGAGTGTGCACTGGCTTTCAGGGCAGATATATATATATTATCATCTTTATCAAATTCTAAATAGAATTTTTTTAATCCCGAAATTTTTAAATTTAAATTTTTTGTAAATAATAATTGTCCTGAATTTGATATCTTTTTAACTTCAATTAATTTATTCCCATTTAAAATATAACTAACAAATATATCATTATTACTATTAAAATTAAGATTTAAGTGACGTCCATCATAATTATTAAATATTTTTGAAAAAATAAAATTATCTTCATTATCATATTTTGCTAACATGAAACTTTTAAGATTTTTTTTGTAATATATAAGATATAAATTATCTTCACTATCTTTTTTACTCTCAGTAAGTACATAATCATCTAAATCGTACGAGTCATCTATTTTTTCTAGATTTAAAGAATATAATCGTTCAAATAAAGGTTTATTATTTTTATACCATAATCCTGAAAATGATAATTCGCCAGTTTCAGACTTACCAGTTACATAAATTTCTAGATTTCCATCTTCTGAAACTATTTTAGCGGCATTTACTTGAGTTATATTTGTAAATAAAAAAAAACCAGATAAAAATATAAAAAATAATATATTTAATTTTTTATTTGACTTATTTGATTTCACTATTTTCTTTGAATTAAAAAAAGATTGAAATTTATTTTTAATATTTTCAAATTTTAGATTTTTAAAATCTTCCTTTGGCATAAATAAAACCATAATTAAGAATATAAAACCTATAAAATAAAGTAAATAAATTAATGTTGGATATGATAGGTATGAATTGTCAGGGATTTTAAAATTACTTTTAAATTCATCTACAACATTGTCTCCATATGAAGTTTTTAGTATAATTTTATAATCTCCAGGTCCAAATAATTTTGAATTAATAAAATCAAAATCTTCAATTACAACTTCTTCAATGTCAACAATTAAATCATAATCATTAAAATATATTAATTCATTTTCATTATTAAATATTTTAAAATCTAAATTTACTGAAATTGGTATAGACCCAAAACTTACAAAAGTTACTTTCCCAGAGAGTTCAGTTATGTCTGAGATTTCTGTTTTAAATAACTCGAATGTAATATCAAATAGTTCATCTGGAATTATTGAACTATCATCATTTACAATTACATCTAAAGTAGTTATTTTTGGAAGAGATAGTATTTTATTTTTTAATACACAAGATTTACTTAAATTATTATATTTTTCATCTATATCACAAGTGATTTGTTCAATAAAACCCCAATAGTTACTAATGCTTGAACTACTTGTTGATTCAGTCGAAGTTTGTTGTAGAATTCCAAATCCTGAAAAACTTGTAACTAAAATTTCAAAGTAATTGGCTTCTTTATTTTGAAAAATATTTTGAGTGATTAAATTAAAGTTATTTGAGTTACATAATCTTGTTTGAAAATCATAATCAGTTGTATTACATTTGTATACGAATAATAGATTTTCATTTGTTACTTGAAGTTCATCATAATATATCCTAACTGTTGCATTAGAAAATGAATAATTTGTTTTAATCCCATAAGTAACTAAAAAATTAGAATTCTCGTTGTGCTTATCAATTCCAAAATTATTATTTGTTGTTGAAGTTATATTAAATTTATTTAATGTTGTAATTATTTTTGAATTATAAGCACTAAATTGTAAATCAAAACTTGAGTTTAATATGTCCAAATTAAATGATGAGTTTATATTGTCAACTGTTTGTACTATGCTATCTCTACTTAAAATGTTCAATGTTAAATTAAATAAAGAATCTCCAAATGATGTGAAATTAAATAATATGTTTGTCGTATTATAAATATTAAAATAACTTGTTGTTTGGTTATTTATTTTTCCATATGAATCATTTATTGTGAAAGTTAAATTATATCTTCCTAATTGTTGTGGAACTATGAAATTACCTTTGTATAAATTCTCAACTTGATTAAATTGTGATAATTCAATTATTTTATCAGCTTGATTTGGAATTTGAATTCTCACAGAAACATTATCAACTGAGTATGTTGAAGTAGTTTTTGAAATTATTGATATATTTGAACTAGGTATAAATGAAGAGTTTTCTAAAGGAGATATAATTTGGGAGAATAATATTGGTTCTTGTAAAACTTTAAAATTATTAATGCAACTCCTTTGAGAGAAAACTGAATTGTTTGTATTTTCAAAAATAGTGATACAAACATTAATTGAATCATTAATATTAGTTTGATTTGAGGTTATATTAAATATATTTAATAAATTTGAACCATTTACATTTTCTTTTTCAAAGTTTGAATTTAAATTTATTTCAGTGAAAAGTGTTTGTGATGAGTTAGAAAAATTTTTATAATTCCCAAAAATTTTAATTGAGTTATTATCAAAAATATTTGTACTAGATATTTCAAAACCTTGTTCGTTAAAACTATTTCTTTGTAAATCTATATTATAGTATTTATTTAATTCTTGATCATATTTTAATATTGAATTTATGTTTGATGCTTTTTTAACAAAAAAATATATGTTATTAAATTTATCAATTTTGGTTTGAAATGATTTTGAAATTTCAATATTAGATATAGTTGATTGATGAATTATATCTCCAGAATAATTTAAATGATATATTTGAATTTGATTTATGTTTGAATTATATTGGGAAATTATAATATCTACATTATTATTTGGATTTCTATCTAATACAACTGATTTGTGTGATTCAATTACATCTGAATTTAAAGATGAATCATAAGTTTTATTCCATATTTGGATACCATCTGTACCAAATTTTGATATTTGAGATATATTATTTGAGTTGTCTGAATTATTTATTTTAGTTAAAACATAAATTTCGTTTGAGTTTGAGATTGTGAATTTTCCACTTGAAGTTTGAGTTGAAGTTTGATTTGTTAAATTAAAAATCAAAATTGTACTTATGGATCCACTACTAGTTAATTTTAAAATGTTTGATGAGTTTGATATATAAAAAAAATCATTTGAATCTAAATTAAAATCTTTAAAATTAATAATAGGAGAATTTGATACTAAAGATCCACCTATGCCAGCACTAAGAAACCTAGTTAGGCCTAGAGTTGGAGAATTTGATAATTGATAATATTTTGTATTGTCAAAAAAATGTTTAAAATATAAACCAGTATCTAAATCTTGAGTTTGATTATTTTGTTCTAAGTTTAACATTAAATTTCCATTTTTATACCACTCTCCCAAATAAGAAATGTTTGATGTATGAGATGTATTTATTTTAACTGTTAAATTTTCATTTGTCCCATTAGTTTTAAAACTTGATTCAATAAAAAAATTTTCAATTGTTATTGCATTTGTAAATTGAATTGAATTTGAAAAAGTGAATACAAATAAAAATAATGATAAAAATATAAATGATAAATTTAAATTTTTTTCCTTTTTTAATTTAATATAATCCATTGTATGAATTATTTAATTTAATTTAATTTATAATTTTCATTTGTAAAAAAATAAAATTAATTGGTAGTTTCAAAAATCAACCTTTTTAGATTAAAAATAAATTGTAAATAAATTGAAAAATAAAATAAATATTTAGTTTATAGTTTTATTTGAATTTTTTATTTAAATAGTTTTATAAGTTTGATTTAATTAATTTTAGTATGGAGAAAGCTAGAGTTCAAAAAATTATTGCACATACAGGATATTGCGGAAGACGAAAGGCGGAAGAGTATATTGAAGATGGAGAGGTTAAAGTTAATGGTGTTGTTGCTAAGTTAGGTGACCAGTGTACTGCTGCTGATACAATTGAGATTTTTGGTAAAAAAATTGATGTGTCTGATAAAAAATATTATTTAATTCTAAATAAACCAAAAGGATATGTATGTTCAAAAGAAGATGCTTATAATCCGGATACAGTTTATGATTTAATTGATGAAGTTGATGGTAAACAGGCGGTTAAAACTGTTGGAAGATTAGATAAACCTACAACAGGATTACTTATTTTAACAAATGATGGAGAGTTGGCTCAAAAAATTATTCATCCAAGTTCTAAAGTTGTTAAGGAGTATTTAGCTCATTTGAATGGAGATATTTCTGCTAATGATAAGCGGCAAATTGAGAGTGGATTATATATTGATGATTATAGATTATCGCCTTGTGAATTATTTAAAATTGCAGATTGTAAGTATGTTGTTAGAATTAATGAGGGGCGTAAAAGACAGGTTAGAAAAATGTTTGAAGAGCGTGATTTTAGAGTGTGTGATTTAAAACGTACAAAAATTGGAAATTTAGATTTAAAGGAGCTTGATATACCAATGGGTAAGTATATGGTTGTTGATAAGAATTTTTTAATGAAAATTTTTGATAATCCTAAATTAAAATATAATTCTTAATTGGGATTTTAGTTAATATATAAACAATATGTAAATTTTTAATTTACATTTTATTTTTAAAATAAATAATATAGTTATAGTTATATTTTTAGTTTGTTTTTTACATAAGTTTAGAATTGAGTTTTAATTGAGTTTTAATTGAGTTTTATTTGATTTTTAAAAATAATTTAAAAATTATTTTTTACCAATAAAGTAGTAAATAGCAGCTGTAATAATTCCGAAGAATACAGCACAAACAGTCCAAATGATTTTGTGTGTTTGATTCATTTTCTTATTGTTAGTCCATACGTCGTAGATAACCCAAATCGCACAAACTAAACTGATTAAATATAAAATAGATGAAATCATAATATTATTATATCTTACATATTTATAAAACTTTATAAATGTTGAATTGTTTATTTTTACTATAATTAGACTATATATTTACAAAATATATTTATTAGTCTTATATTTACAAAATGGATAGAACACATACATGTAATCAAGTAAGAATTGAAGATAAGGACTCAACAGTTACTTTAATCGGTTGGGCTCAAAAAGTGAGAGATCACGGTGGGTTAAAGTTTATTGATTTAAGAGATAGAAATGGAGTTACTCAAGTAGTTTTTGATCCAGATTATACGGAGAATTTTGAAGCTGTCGGAGACTTTAGAAAAGAATATTTAATTTCTGTTACTGGAACTGTTGGACCTCGTCCTGATGGAACTGTTAATAAAAAGTTACCTACTGGTGATGTTGAGATTCAAGTTAAGTCTTTTGAGTTAGTAAATAAGTGTGCTCAGTTACCTTTTGAAATTTCTGATGATATTGTTGTTAATGAAGATTTAAGATTAGAGTATAGATATTTAGATTTAAGACGTCCGTCAATGTATAAAGCATTAGCTAATCGTTCTAAATTTACTAATATGATTCATAGAATGTTTGAAGAAGAAGAATTTTTAAATGTTGATACTCCAATTTTAGCTGGTTCAAGTCCTGAGGGTGCTAGAGATTTTTTAGTTCCTTCAAGAAAGAGTCCTGGGAAGTTTTTTGCTTTACCTCAAGCTCCACAATTATTTAAACAAATTTTAATGGTTTCTGGTGTTGAGAAGTATTATCAAATTGCTACTTGTTTTAGAGATGAAGATTTAAGAAAAGATAGACAGTATGAGTTTAAACAAGTTGATATGGAAGTTGCTTTTTGGTCTCAAGAACAATTATTTTCTTATATGAATAATATTTTAAAGACTACTTTTAAGGAAGTTTATAATGTTGAGTTAGATGGAGATATTGATACAATGCCATTTTTTGAAGCTATGGATAAGTATGGTTGTGATAAACCTGATTTCCGTATTACTTTAGATCCTTTGGTAACTATTAATGAGATTGTTGAGAATTGTGAATTTTCTGTTTTTGCAAATAATGCGAAA
Source organism: Laminaria ephemera (assembly GCA_036873875.1). NCBI lineage: Eukaryota > Phaeophyceae > Laminariales > Laminariaceae > Laminaria > Laminaria ephemera. Next base: position 2,347 of record JAYJMJ010032931.1, on the reverse strand, counting down.
GCTGGTGGACTTGTTAAAGGTTTAAGATTAAATGGTGGTCAAGATTTAATGGCGAGAAAGGATATTGATAAGTTAATTGAATTTGCTCAAAAGGAATTAGGTGCTAAAGGTTTAGCTTGGATGAAAGCAAAGGAAGGTAAGTTAGAAGGTTCAATTGCTAAGTTTTTCTCAGAGGAAGAATTAGTTAAGATTCATACTAAGTTTGGAGCGCAAGATGGTGATTTATTATTTTTCATTTCAGATTCTGTTGGTCAAACAAATGATATTTTAGATGGTTTAAGAAGAGAATTAGCTAATAGATTTGATTTTATGGATAAGAATAAACATTTATTAACTTGGATTGTTGATTTCCCATTATTTCACTTTGATGAGGGAGCTCAAAAGTTAGACTTTGAACATAATCCTTTTGTTATGCCAATGGATGAAGATGTTGAATATTTAATGTCACTTTCTGCTGAAGATGTTTTAAAGGAAGATGTTAAGAAGAAGGTTTTATCTTTAGTTTCTGATTGTTATGATTTAGTTTACAATGGAGTAGAAATTTCTTCTGGAGCTAAGAGAATTCACAAACCTGAGTTACAAAAGAAGATGTTTGAGTTATCTGGATTTTCTCAAGAGAGAATTGAAGAGAATTTTGGATGGTTTGTTAAAGCTTATAATTATGCTGCTCCTCCTCATAGAGGTTGCGCATTAGGACTTGACAGAATTATTACAATTTTAGAAGGGAAGGAATCTATTAGAGATGTTATTGCTTTTCCTAGAAATAAGCAGGGTGTGAATCCTATGGATTCTTCTCCGTTAAGTGTTGATGATGAGCAACTTAAGGATTTACATATTAAGTTAAATTTACCTAAGAAGAAAGAAGAAGAAAATAAAACTGAATAGTTTTATTTTTTATATTTTCCTTTTGGAAAATTCTATTTTGTGAGCGACTGAAAGGTAGCGATATTAATTATTTAAAATTCGAAGAATTTTATTCTATTTTATTTTTAAAAGTATTTAAAGTTTGAAACTACTGTATTTATTATGACAATTGAAACTTATATTATCTCATGAGTATTTGCGATAGGAAGTGTAATTATTTCAACTATGTTTGCTCCACACATAAATTGAAATACTGAGAGAAAAAAAGAACAAAACAAAAAAGAAGAATTTCCTTTTTACATAGAAATAGAAATATTATTTCTAAACCTAAATTTGACTATAAAAAATATTTAAAAACTCATTGTTTGATGAACTATCAAAATTTGAAAGAAATTGGAATTTAATTTAATAAATTATTTTTTTAGTCCTGATAATATTGAACTAATTAAACTACCTTTCCCGTCAGTTTTATCCATTAAACACATAGTTAAAGTATCAATTGAATTTTGTATACTTGAACTTGGATAAGTTTTTTGTACTAAATTGTGATACTCAGTTAATTTATCAATATCACCTTCTAAAACTGTTAAAGCTAAAGTATGAATTGCTACTTGTTGACCTGATCCAGAATTCATTTCTCTCACTAATCTATTATACATTACATATCTATCCATTACTTCTTTTTTATCCATAATCAATTAATTAATAAATAACTTATAAAACTTTTTATTGACTATTAATTACATTAATGATCATATTTATGTATAATCAGTAAAAGTGCAAGTCAAATATAACTTAATCATTTTAAATTGAATTTTTAATTTAAAATCAAAAATGATTTTAATTCATAAAATTAACTTTATTAATTAATAATTTACTACTAAATTACTTAAATTTATATTCGGAGTTTTAGTAATAGTTATTATTTCTTCAATTATTGCTAAATTATATATTATATTTTTTAAATAAATTTAATTTTCCACACTGCTTTTGGATTGTTTTGGTTAGGTTTTTTTATTTTTCTTGTAGGATTTTGAGAGCAGGCTTTTGCTTTAATTATAAACTTTTAAATTTGAAATAAATACCGAATAAAACTACTATGGAGGAGATAGATGTAAAAAACCCAAAAATTATTCCGTCAAAATTAAAAAAACCATTAGGAGTAAATAATCCCCCTATAATTATGCTACTAATTAATAAACCTATACTTGAAAGAATAATAATCGCACCACCATTACTTAAACTATTATTTTCTATTTTTTTATTTTTACCTATGTCCATAAATAAGTTATAAAAATATTTATTATAAAGTTAATTATTATCATTTTGAAATATTATTTCTTAACATTATTTTCAACACTGCTTTTGGATTGTTTCGGATAGGTTTTTTTATTTTTCTTGTAGGATTTTGTGAGCAGGCTAATTTCTCTAAATTCTAATACTTCAGGATACCATTGTAATCAAATTAAAATATTATTAATTA
>JAYJMJ010032725.1:0-21698 GCA_036873875.1 Laminaria ephemera | reverse complement strand
TCATCATCATCATCATCATCATCATCATCATCATCATCATCATCATCATCATCATCACCATCATCATCATCATCATCGTCATCGTTATCATGAATATTAGCGAGGCTCGGAAAAAATATGAATATAAGCTCAGGGGCGGTTGCTCAGGGTCGAGGTGTGCTTCCAGGATTTCTAGTTTGAAAAGTAAAATGCTCAGGGGCTCTCCGCCGTGGTCTCCGGTGAACTCGAAACGAGAAACCTTCACTCGAAATGCAACGACCTTCGAGATTAGTGCCGATCTACCACGCACGGTGCTCCACCACTTTTCGCCGCGACCTGCTCTCTTCTCCTCTCAACCCCTATATCACAATTGCCAGCCATCGTCGCCGTCGTCCTTGCCGTCACCCAGCTCTCGAGCCGGATTGTGTTGCTTGCCTAGCTATTATAGTTGCGTTGCGTTGCGTCGTGAACACAACATCCACCTCCCCTCCTCATCTTGCATGCCTGGATCGAACCTGCTGTTCTGATTTCGCCACCACAGCAGTATCACCAAGCGACGACTGGTTGGAGGAGCTGGAACGTCCTATTGCTCTAGGCGTTGGCAGCGAGTGGGCGTCCGCCCTTGCAATCTTCCTCGCGGTGACCCATCCCGAGAGGTTCCTTGTGATACTTGTTTCTTCATACTCGTACGAGTACCAACATGTCCCTGCCTGCTGATATCGTACAAACACTACCTTTTAGCCGCCACAGCGTCACGAAACCGCTCCTGGTTCGAGGGGGTGGTGCGCCCTGTCGTCCTACGCATTGGTGGCGGATCGGCGTTCGCTTTTGTGGTGGTGTAGGCACCCTTATGCCTCTTTTCCTCTGTTCCCTGAGCATTACCGATTGCCGTTTGTTGCTCAGGGTTAGGAGCTGTTTTTCAAGCTTTCCCCCTGATCAAGCAGATAGATCAGGGGGTGTTTTAGCCGTCAACGTCTTTTATGCGGCGAGACTTTGACAACCCCAGAGCAACGTCACCCCTGAGCAAAATGTTTTTCATTTAGTTTTTTTCCGAAACTTTCTATTATCACCTTCATATATCTCTTGATGGAGATCCAATTAGTAGGCGATAATTAGATTGTCGATCGTTGGGCCATGCCTCAAGGAATGTTAACACCGAGTACCAGCGGCAGAGTTTATCGGGCGTTAGTATAGACTTCATTAAGTGGTAACGTGTGACGGCAAATGTGTATTTCCCAACTTTCTCGACGACATCTCTTATTCGAACAAAACTCGATCGTCGGCAAAGGCGCTGCCGGCCCAGTAATACTGCTGTCTCTGCTTCCATTTGGATGAAAAATAGTTCCAAATTGTTGCGAAGACGCTGAACGAGTAAAAAACATATTTTTGGCGAGCCCAGCCTGTAGCGCACGATCAGTATACAAGTAGTTACTTATTTAAATATTTTTATCTCACTTTAACTATCCAGCTTCGGAACAAACCGTGGTTACAGGTGTCGTCCATTCTCCCCCCGGGTATTGTCTTCATTCTTACAGGGCGCAGGGTTTACCATTGCAAACGCTCGTCGATTTTCGTCGACTTTTGCTAACTCACGCTCTCGTGCTTTCCGCAAATATTTTTAAAGCACACGAAAAAGTCCCTACGAGTACGAGTGTGTACTTAGGGGGGCTCAAACCATCGAAATAGGCATTTTGTGGTAACGAGGATAACCCACTAGACCATCGGGGACGCCGACGTATATATGTTAGGAGCAACACGTGCGTATCGTATGTGCGTTAGACAGAGCAAGCATTAGGTGCACCAACACCTGTGCTCGACCATATTTACGCAATGCCGGATACTATGTACTAGAAGTAATGAGTATTTCTCTGTCCATGTGAAATATCCACCATGACTGCTTTTCTCTAAGTATGCTGGTTCCTGTCACTCCCACACACAGCACATACCTGGTATTACAGATGACAGATACCCACATACATGCTCAGTACGCAGCAGCGGCACCAACCCGCAGTTCATGTATTTCGGACAAACCAGGGGTCAAGTTACGAGTAGGTCAAAACGACTTCATACACCACACCACACGCATGCGTGTTGGTGTCCGACGAGCTCGGGGGCTGCAAGGGCTTCTTCTACTACGGGGGATAGGGGATAGTGTCGGTGTCGGTCGGCTACGAAACTAACGCGACTCGCACCGGATCCATATTCGCTTGGGCCATCCGCCGGCTCGATCAATATACCACCCACAAAGCTCCACGAGACTTTGCCACCAGCTGCCAACAGGTTCTCGAGATATGACGCGTGCTACGATAGGGGTAGCACTTTTTTGGCGATTTTGTTTCTGAATAACGGGGCTCCTTAACCCAAAATCGTCGGCATGGCATTCTTGTTTTTAAATCTGAAAAAATATGTATACCTCGTAGGCCACGGGCGTGTTCATCGGGGTTGCACTTTTAGTTTAAGAGAAACCAGTTTGTGGGTGAAGTACAGAGCTCCTCAAGTGAAGGGACTCAGATAATTACTAGTGCACCTCTATAATTGCATGTGTCCCAAGGCTCCTCTTTAATATATCCTTCACGTCTGCCCCGTGTCGCAAGCCTTGCGCAATTATTCATGTCTGTCTCTCGAGCTCTATCAGAGATCTGGGAAAGTGCCAGGGATATATTGCAAAAAACATGATATAAGCCTGTGAACACACACAAAATGAACGGTTTCATAAACCTCTTTGCATTCCTCGTTCATCAGAGATGAGAGGAGGGATGCTCACGCCTCAAGTCGAGCTCCCTCTACGAACTCTTTGACGACTTGACATGAAACCAGCGAAGGAATGTAATCCCAAGTTTGATCGTCAATCCGACCAGGGCTCGTCGCGATCTCTCTAGTGTGCGCCGTGCAACGTGCATTCAAAGCCCGACGACAGAACAACAGACAGACAGACTACATAGTACAGCATACATGCAAACATCAGGTTTGGAAAATTGTCATTATCGGGACCCTCAAACGTTTTTTGTGTGGTGTTTTACACTTCTTTCTCGCTTGAATCCTCATTGTGAATATATACCCAGATTTGTCAAGTTCATACAGCTTTCTGTATATTGGCGTTTGGATTGAATCCAGATCTGTACTCGAGTATCCGGGGTCTTGAGTGGCAGACCTGGTACAGCACTAAGCCCGTAGTCTACCTGACGCATAATCGAGGAGGTCTGTCGTAACTTGTCGTGCATGGTGTGTGGGCTCGTGTGGGTATCTGTTCTTGTTTCAAGCTCTCCTCGTACCTCTCCAATTTGGGTTATGGTCGATCAATTGTCCCGCGCCTTAGAGCTCCGTGGGCCCCTTTGACTTCCATTTGTCTCGCTTGCATTATCAGCATGATATGGCGAACTATCAAATTTCGTCAACTGCCTGTGCCTGACCACTCCAAACTCACACGGAGCCTTTCGTCGTCGTTGGTTGAGTGAACTACATGTGAGACTATCTGGTACATGGTAGACTACCAAGCACGGGCTACACAACTGCTAACAACACGCTTGCGTATCCGTAATATTATTGGTAAGTTATACTTGTGGGTAACTATCGTAGCCCTATACAAAGAACGACCTTACGCCAAGACGGTAAAGCAATGGGTTTTACTTGGCACCGGGGGTAACACAGACCAAAGCAATATTTGGTGGATTTCTCTACTGGTATCTGCCATGGTGTCACACAACCTTATCGTGCGTCGAGTACAGTCAATGCGTGCCGAAGTTTCCGACTCGAACGATTACTCCCAACGTGGAACGTAACCATCGCGCATTAAACGGTACACATTTTGCTTGATGTTGCCTTGGCTGTGTGTGTTCACGGCACTGCTACCACTCATTGAATAAATGTCGTTAGTGGCATGGATTCACCAATCTATAGTAAGGGGAGAACAAGGCACAGGTACTGTTTGCTGGTTTTGTCTGATGGTTCACGTTGTTCTCGCAATGAATTATTTTCCTGGCGGAAAACCTGTACCAACTATATTCTGTCCAAATAATAATAGTATACGAGGACCCTCTCCATTGATACTGACACAAAATGGACAATAACCCGCCGTATCTATACGCATATGTCGGGAGTTACGCCACTTGGCTGTTGATACCATTTAGAGTATGTTGTACGCGTTAACGAAGCATCACAACCAACTCGGCATAAATAACCGATATATAGACAGATACATGTATCACATTGCTTATGTCACCCCTATTGCGTGTACGACAGGTCTCTACAACTCGGCCGCGTTCTTCGTAACCGTGTTATGCCAGCCTCTTAAACGTCCGTAAACATATCGCCGCTCATACGGAGGGAAGATATTGTACGCTGCTCACATGACTCCAGCTCGCGGCGAACCAATTTTAACGTCGCAAACAGCGCAATGGCAGTGTACTGGAATGAGCATGAAGAGGACGGGATGGTGGGCGGCCGCGATACTCCTTCCACCAACTACTCTTGCTTGACGAGCCTGAGCTTGAATGCCTTCGGCAGCCAAACAACACTTTACTGCAAGTAGCACGCTGCGAACGAGATGGCAGGCGTCCACATCACATGTTGTTCGCACGACTCCTGCCCCAAGAGACCAACCTTCATCGTGGATGGTTGCATGACGCCATTTCACCGTAAACAGCACGCTCTAGATGCCATTTTAGACGTCGGAAGATATAGATTTTCACACGACTCGTGCACAAGACATCCGAGCTTAAATGTCGGCGGCACCAACGCGGTAGTGTACTGCGAACCACATGCTGAGAATGGATGATCGACACAAGCAACGGTAAAGCTGCACCATTTGTTTTCTGATGCTCCACACTTGAGGAGCTCTATACCTCACCGAAAATGTTTTTTTTTGAGTAAACTGAAACTTCAATCCTGATGACCAAACCCATGCCCTAGGTATACAAAAATTACATATTGCAAAACAAGAATGACATTGCGACGAGCTTTGGGTTAAGGAGCCCCGTCATTCAGAAACGAAATTGTCAAAAAAGAAAAAGTTGTACCACTATCGTAGCACGCGTCGATCGGTGTCTGCAACAAGCATTATTGGAAACCAAGCCTCGACGTTGTCGGCCGAAAGAAGACGGTGTACTGCAAATATTATCGTGAGAACGGCATGGTCAATGACACATGCTACGGTAAAGGTGCACCATTTCTTTTCTGAGGCTCCTCACATGAGGAGCTTCATATACCTCACCGTTTTTTTATATTTTGAGTAAACTGAAAGTGCAACCCGATGACCAAGCCAATGGCCTACGTCCACAAAAAAAATCAAATTGAAAAACAAGAACAGCATTTTGACGATTTTGGGTTAAGAAGGCTCCGTCATTCAGAAACATAAAAGCAGAAAAGTGCTACCACTATCGTGGCACGCGTCACAAAAAAAACACATGCCACGGTAGAGATGCACATTGTTTTTTCTGAGGCTCCTCACTTAGGGAGCTCTGACCCTCACCCACAAACTGATTTTGAGTAAACTGACAATGCGACCCGACGAACAAACCCATGGCCTAGGTAGACACAAAAAAAAATGTTGCAAAACAAGAATAACATGCTGACGGCTTTGGGTTCAGGAGCGCCGTCATTCAGAAACAAAGAAGACAACCAGTCCTACCTATATGCGTTAGCACGCGTCGTCCGGAACAAGCTTTGCTCACCTGACGCCACCATCGGACAGCCACGGTGGGTTATAATAAACGAAAGTTCGGCATCTGCATGCACCCAACCCAAGAGCGCTGTAATGGGCAGCCCGATGATCGACTTCATCGCAAGATGTAATCTGGCTCGACGGGGTGCGACCCACCCACTGTTCAGTTCACGCCGGCACAAAAATAGGCTCGTGAGCACAGTTGGAAGGTACCGGAAGGAAATAAGTGCTCGTAGTTCATCTTACGCTCCCGTAGTGAGCCCTTTATCCCATATAAAATCCGAGTGTACTCTTTGAGGTGTTTCGAGGTTTACCATAACACCTTAAACTTTCCGTTCGGAATCTGCGAGAAACTCGATATGTCGGATTTTCTAGAAGCGGCTTACGTATGCATTAAACGGTTTAGACTGCATCTGTAGTTTCAATAGAGGTTCTCGCAATATTTTCTATTAATACGAAACGTTCACGATTCTATGGGCACAATACATTACCAAACACATGCCATAAACGTTGCCTTTTGCTATGACAACCTAAGGCGCGTTCCGTTCACGAAACCTAAATTTAGGTTGAGGCAGACTTCCTTTGAAGCGGGTCGGCATATGAGCTATACTCAACAAAAGAGAACACCTGCGGATTTTGCCAAAATCAGTCCAATATTCAGCCCATGATAGTGGATGAGTATGCACGCTACGCCTCTATATCTTCTCCCATATAGACGATCTGCAGACAATTCCACAATCTTCACCGTTCGCAATCGACTGTCATGGTTTGTCACAAAGATAGAATTCGACGAGATGTACAGGAACACATGTTAAAGATGGTGATCATTGTTCGGTCTGGTGGGTTATCAATGAACGATGACAGCGCAGCTTTCGTGGTACACCTGACCAGATGACAAAACGTTTTTTTTCTCACCTCGACCTACAATATACACTATCCATGATGCAGGTGCGGCTGTCAATCCTGTAGCCAGATGAACAGCCTAGGCTACCATTTCGGTTATCAGGTTCATGCCTCGTAGTAGTCACAACCAAAGTATATATTTTTGAAAATGCTTAGGCGGTAGCCAACAGACGCTCCCTATGCATTGTAACTACCTTTTCTTTTTAGCCGTCTTGATGTTACCTTAAACTATTTCGAACCTTCGTTCTATTGACAACGCATCAGCATCCGCGGGTTCACACTAACGTGTTGGGCGCACGGGGCGTGTTCGCATCATATGGTGTCCAGGAAGGGACTTGAGAGTAAGCAGATTTCAATTGCCACGAGCACGGCCGTCCACAAGATGCGCTCTCGCACAAGGTTGGGTTCAGTTTGCAAATAATTTATCAGCATAAGATATTTTTAACACCCCGTACGAGTCCCTACTCTTCCGATAAAAAGCTTGGTTCGAGGTTGGAATTTATTCGAGGTGTAACAGTGACTTCGCAGTATCTATTCGTTTTCCAGTTGAGGCCTTTACCGTCGGCATCGCGAGTAGTGGGTGGCGTCTGCATCAGAGTTTTCCCTTGCTACATGGTTGGTTACTGCATATCCCTCTTTACATTTTGGGTACCTTGCATTTTGTTTTCGTCACACAACAATGATATGCATGAAGCCCGTGACCTAAGGCCAGATTAGGGCGCTGTCAGTGTCCGACACGTTAACTGTTGAGATGCAAAGTCTCCGTCAAAGGAGGTATGGGCTACCCCCTGGTGTGTCTATTCGCCCAGGAGCTTGATCAGGTCCCGAAGCTGAATATTTCAAGCAGTGGATGAAGATGACAAAATTTGCATTATCCTGTTAGTAATCGCAGGCTGGTAATCTGCAGACAAGTGTGCATCATTTACTGTTGGGGAAAACAGATGTGCTGCACAACGGACTGAGCACCCAACTGGGTAGAGGTTTATCGGGGTGGGCGGGGGCGAGATTCAATGCCGTCGGTAGCAACACCGGAGCATACTGCAAACAACATTCTCAGGATAGCATGGTAGACGTCTGCACCAAACGATGTTCCGACGACTCTTCCGCGAAGAGACCCAGTGTCATTGTTGTCTGAAGCAAGACGACAGCCTATTGTAAGCAGCATGCTTTCGGCGGCATGGTTGATGTCCGCAGCAATCGTTGCTCACACAACTTCTGCACCGGTTTGGCGCGGTGGGGCGTACTAACAGACGGTTCACCCTCGGCATGCCCCCTTCACAAGAGTGATATTTTGACAGGTTCAATAGATAACTTCAGAGACATATGTGAAGTGGTCGGTTGCCGAATGCTGCCTAGATGGGGACTGGATGGGATGCGGCCTACTCACTGCAATCATCACGGCCAGCTCGAAAATAATCCTGTCCCCACTGTGGGAAAAAACGTACAACTTCATACAGTTCCGTACAACGTGCTTCGTTCCACGTAAAAGCTGAGTGATTGTTTTGGAAACGGTGTACCGAGGTGGTTCACATTATATTGTAGCTGTACTTCGGTCACGCAAGAGGGCGTCTGAATACAGTCGCACGAACCACGTCCACGTGTGACTTCGTCGAGAGGAATTAAGCTTTGATCTACCAATTTCCTTGTTGCTTGAATTTTAGAAGGGTTTGCTTAGGTCGCTCTTGAGAAAAATGTTTTTTTTTTTTCTGGCCAAACTATTGTACAGTCTAAGGATATCCTGAGTGGTTTCATAGCGATAGGGCGAAGGCAATACGGCTCCCCAACTCCACTGGCAAGGCATTTTGAGAAACAACCGAGGAAACACATATGCCCTTTACCCAAGATGGGTGTATTAAGAGGGTTGGAAACGGTCAATACGACTACTCGATGGATGAAGTCTCCATCGGATCTGAACTTCTGCCAGTGGAACTGTCGCGCATGTTAAGCCCTTGTCTGTGTGTCTGGTTCAAGTTCTCCTATCCTTAAAGATGACTATCGCACATTCTACCTGTTTGCCTCATTCCGGGTAAGCTGGAGTCTTAGGCCGTGGGTGGACGTCATCATCGTGTGAGCACACTATACGATGTGAGCTGCGATATCCCCCACCTACCCGGGAGAAGTAACTCCGAGCCAAATAATTCTTCGCCCTTAATAACATTCATATATCGCGTCACCACTAATCACCGCGGTCCCCATCTACTGTTTGTTTAGTCCCCGTGCGAAACTGTGAAACGTCGTGAAGCGTGCTACAAGCGGGGTAACCTAGTGTGGGAGATCGTCTGTGGCAGACGTGCTCGTCAACTCATAAACCACGCAAGGTTGTTGGAAAACTGTTTGCGTCTGGTATACACCCTGAGGAACCTCAAACAGGTGAACCGTTCTTCGAAGTCCACTATAATGTTTGAGGTTATTCATCAAGTAAAACTTTCAGGATTGCTCGTTGCGGAGTTGGTGTTGGGAAGACGTGTGAAGATCCTCAAGAAAGGTCTCTCAACAGAGCAATGTACATCCTCCCTGTATATTGTGCCTCCCTCTCCACAGAGGCTGATGGTCGCATTTCTGCCGGCTGACCGGGTCGGAAAATAGCGGGCGTCGATTGACCCAGTATAGGCGCACAAGCAGTATCAAAATACCTGCTATCTATGGCGGAATATCCCACTCCCTATTGTGACAACGTCACATTGCAGTGAAACACCTGGCGCGGGATACGTTCGCAAGCTGCAACAAACAGCGAAGCATTATCTACATCGGAAACGGCTACATTTCGTTTAAGTCCGAGGTGGTCCTAGGTCTCTATGGGACACCTATTGAATGAGAACAATGCCACAAACCCCGATCATCGCCTTTTTGACGAACACTGACAGATCACTCCGTCCCGACTAGATACTGTCAAAAAAACGTCTGCAACCGTCGGTGGTTGCCGTTCGCACAACAGAGAGAATTCTTGTATTACTGTTTTGAAATGAATGCCCTCACCTTACCTTGAACAATATACCAACGGATATCGACGGATAGTCTGACATCATGACGGTGAGAGATAATCATGCACATGTCGGAGATGTCATGGTACCATCGCGAACCTACACCTGAACATGTTATTTGTTGTATAGGATATATGCTGTACATATCGAACCCGGAATATTTGTTGTAGATCATGCACATCCTACGGCTTCCATATACCACGATCCTCTATACGGCATGCATATCACCTTAACTAGGCCTACATACCCGATGTATGACGAATGTAATCAACGGGCATCGGTTTCGTACGACAGATGCCATATTGTGGCTTAGTCAATGATTGGCTCCAAGACGTTCCATCGGGGAAAACACAATTAACTAAACTGCAATGCTGCGGGGTGATGGAATTGTCTGGGCAGGCTCTAACATGTTTTAAATGGTGTACACTTTCTTCTTTATCCTCTTTCGATTAATGCGGAACTGGCCCGAACCTCTTCCGGTTGAATAACCTCTTCGTAAAGGCCGACACGGTTTTTCTTTGCCGAACCGAATCACGTCTACTTCCCCGCCAACTTTTGCACACGTTACCATCAACGTTATAGTTGGTATGCCAGGTTCTAGTATCCTGTGACGTGGTACGTAACCGCGTGTCGTTTTGACTCCTTCCCGCACCCGCCGTCTCGAAACGTACTACCTCATTATGCTTCTCGGTCGCTCACCATCCCTTCCGCCCTTTCCTACACGCAGCAGAATCGGCTGGATTCGCCATGTTCGGCAACCGGCTGTTGCATCTTTTATGTAATAATTGGGGAGAGAGGAATGTATTAACCTATGGTATGTTACTTAATTCTTCCCTGTAGGTCCAATTTTATTGTTTATCTTTCGAATTACGTTGAAATTATCGTTGTTCTGGGTCGTGGAAGAGAGGTATTAGTCTTCTTGACCAGATGCACCTCTCGCGACATCCTGCAACCTTCTATATATCTCGCCTACATATGTACCGGCTCTCTTCCCGTCGTATGACACCAGCCGAGCTCCTAACTAATACCGCCTGCAGTCGTCTCGCCTGACCTAGCCTCTGAACGGTACTGTACCATTTGACTCCTCCATATCTCACTCAAAATTCATACCTGGTACAAAACAATAACGCAAAAAAATATAATTTACGGGACCACGGCCACCCTTACCGCTCTCCTCCTCTCCCCCACCCCGTTCAAAATATAAATATAACCGAGGCGGGCGGATGGGAGAGAAACGGCTCAAATGTCTTGCTTGGTTGAGCAGTGCAGCGACCATCCCATGTCTGCAAACGTTCTCAGCAAGAGCCCCTACTCGCTTGCGTTCGGCGTGGGTTTGCTAACCTGCACGCCACGAGTCCCGGACGGGACTGGTTGTCGGGTGCTCAGTTCTGACTGCTACCTACACTATAGACACTGATACAGATCCTCGATATAGACTTACTTCATTCTCACTGGAAATATACGTCATTTTGTCGTTGCTTGGATTTCGTACCTTTACAGAGAAACCAATGCTATATTGTTTATCCTTCGAATTGCGTTGCCATTATCGTTTTCCTCGGTCGTGGGAGAGGGAGATTTCACCCCTTGGCCTGATACACCTCTCTCATCCCCCTGCAATATCCTATGTATATCGCCTACATATTTGCCTTCTCTCTCTCCCCAATATGACACCAGCCGGGCTCCTAACTCTTACCAGGGAGGGTAGGTTGGCGGGTGGGTGGGTTGGTGGGTGCGTGGGTGGGTGGTCGTGTTAAATATGAGCCTTGGCCATACCGGCCCCGCTGCCGTAGCAGCGGCAGCACCCCTTAGTAATGCTACATACTGGGACTCACAAGCAACAGCAGCAGCAATTTTGTTTGCAACAATTGTGTGCTGCGGCTGTTGTTGTTTGAATTATATTCGTACACATAGACTTACATGGTTTTGTCCTCCCCCGTTCAGTATGTTCCTTCAGCATATCCTCCTAACTCACAGCCAGCATAATCCCCCAATTGCCGTCAACAATAGTATTTGCTTTCTTTCTTTTCGTCAAGGTCTTTTCAGAACCTTCCCGGAATTGTTGCTCTTATTTTTTTATCTATTCTATTTGCAATATTTTCTTTCCTCTTTTGTTATTGTTGCTACCACTACTTTGTTTAGCAGAACACCAGAGGGCAATGCGAAGTGCCATCTTACCAGGTCCCAGCCGAGCTCAAATTTGCTCAGCTCAGCAGAGCAGCTCAGCGCTAGCTCAGCAGCAGAGCGCCATGCGGTGCCGTGTACTGCCGTGCAGTGCGGTGATGTGCGATGCTGTGCCGTGCAGTGCTGTGCCGTGCTGTGTGCTGTGTAGTGATGTGTTTACTCTTTCGCGCACACACCGAGCTATTAGTATGTATCATACAAGGTACCACACACCAGCTATGTACGTACTACGTTGTTGAATCACGAAAAATGCATACCCAGCTCAGCTACCTAAGCAGCGCAGCGCCGTGCGGTGCTGCTCCGTGCCGTGCTCTGCCATGCGGTGCGGTTCTGTGCAGTGTTGTGCCGTGCTGCGCTGTGCTTTCTTTCGTACATACAGTAACAGGTATAATATAATGCGAAGTACCAGTTACCAGGTACGTACATGCGTCTCCTGCCATGCGGTGCGGTGCGGTGCTGTGCCAAGCTGTGCCGTGCTGCGCTGTGCTTTCTTTCTTCTATACAGTAGTAACAGGTATAAATGCTATGCGAAGTACCAGATACCAAGTACCGATATGTACGTCTTTTACTCGTCATTGATTTCTTCATTGGTTGTTCTCTTCGTGTTTTTTGTTTGGTTTTGTTTTTTTATTTTTTCGCAAATGACACCCGAACTGCCGATCAGAAAATTATACAGCCAGTATGCGCACAGCACAGCACAGTGCAATCAGCTCTGCTCAAATAGCCCTTGGCATCGTCATTTCGCTGGTTGCACCAAACCATGCGCCTCTTCTTTCTGCCCCCTTTACATTTTGTTGTATTCTTCCTTGCGCGAGCGTAGCGGGCGGCGTCAGTCGGCCGCCGAGTGGAGCCCTTGTAACACATACAGGAGACACAATCACGCGCCCACACGTCCGTACGTGGCGTCTGGTACGTACATTAGGTCACCATATCACCAACCAACCGGTCGAGCACGTGAGCGAAATCGCGCCCCCTAGAAATCAACCAAGCAGCAGCAGCAGCACAGCAGTAGTGCGGTAAACTACTAACATGTTGCTGCTGTTGTTGTCCGTATTGCATCGATCATACCAGGTACGTACACACGATTTACCCACACACGCGCACCCACCACGTAGCATCCAGGCACGGAGTAGATGCATGTATGTGCTGTGTATAAGGGTATTTGGAAAATAAAGGGAAATACAAAAAAAATTGAACCTTTGAATTATATTGAATCAAATAACCCTTTCCCGTATCAAATTCAAGGCTCGTCATATGAAAACCCGTTTTTGAGAGGAAAAACATGTTTTTCGTTTGTGTCTCCAAACCCTCTCATCGCCGAACGCTCTCCCTCTGGCTACACGCTACCGATCGAATCTAAGGCAGGCGGCGCGTCATGTCTGTATAAAAGAGTTTAGTTAGAGTTAGAGATTAGTTTTTTTTTTTGTACTTCTTTTTCTCTTCGGATTTGTACATTATTTGGTTTCCTTGATGGCATGCGGTGTAGTCGGTTTCAGTTGCGAGTTTCGAAATGTGTGTACCAATATGGGCCTGATACGTACGAACGCTGACTTCTGATTTCACTTTTATTTATATTTCTGGCCGATGTACGACTTGCTTCACCTATGATATATACGCGTACCACTTTTGGGGTATTTTATTTTATTTTCCTGAGGTATTCTTCCACTCCAGAGCGGCTGGAGCCTGTCCTGTGACCACGGACTTGATTCCGAGAGTTAATGTGAGAACAACAACAACAACAACAGAGGTGCATTTGTTTTTCTTCTGAGGCTCCTCACCTGAGGAGCTCCATACCTCTCCCCAAAAAAAAACTAATTTGGGGAAAAATCAAAGTGCTACCCGATGAAAAATACCACGGCCTAGGTATATACAACGAAAATTACTGCAAAACAAATATAGTGAAATTCCGACGCTTTCGGGTTAAGGAGCCATGCCATTCAGAAATCGTTTCCGCCAAAAAACTGTTACCTCTATCGTAGCACGCGTCTGAAACGTTTTCAGAAGGACGGGGCTCCTTAAAATAAAATCATCGGCATTTCGTTCTTTTTTTTCGAAATAATTTCGTTGAATACCTGGGCCGTGGGATTGTTCATCCTGTAGCTGTTGTATTTATCCCGAAATCAGTTTTGGGGAGAGGTACGGAGCTCCTCGAGTGAGGAGCCTCAGAATCAAAATGGTGAACGTCTATCGTAGCATGCGGCAGAGCTCCTCAAGTGAGGAGCCTCAGAAACAAATGGGTGCACTCCTACCGTCGTGTGGGTCATGGCTAGAAGGTCGACCGATAATTTTGACAAAATTTACGTAGGATTGAGTGGGATACCTCACCTGGGGGGAGAGCGATTTATCGCGCCGTGAGTGGACGTGAGCATTGGCGCTGACGGTGTTACCGGCGAACTTGTAAAGTTTTCCACATACATGTATAAGGCGTTATACGATGGGGGTAGTACGGTTTCACCAAGATGTTCCATGCTGACGGGGGTTCTCGACGGTGTTTCCGGTGCCCTTGTGAGGTTTTCCACATACGTGATGTATAAGGCGTTATAGGAGAGGGATGGTACGGTTTGACCAAGATATTCCATGCTGACGGGGGTTCTCGACGGTGTCTCCGGCTCCCTTGTGAGGTTTTCCACATATATGATGTATAAGGCGTTATAGGAGAGGGATAGTACGGTTTGACCAAGATTCTCCACGCTGACGGGGGTTCTCAGCGAAATAACAAATGGAGGATATCGGCGAGTGTACAGTACATACGTTCCCTCCAACCCAGAGTCCGCAGGCCCCGCTGGTAAGGTGGGAATTGTCTGTCAGCCGTCAAACGTGAATGAGGAAAGATCTGTCGGACATGCGCAATGGCTGACACGTACCTTTGTTTCTGGCCAAGATGTGCGTGTGACGACATTGTACATGATATCGGCAGGTGGACAGTATACACGTCCGGTCCAACCTGGAGACTTCAGGTACTGCTGGCACGGTGGGAAACATCTGTCTCGACATTAAAAACTCTCAGGTGCGCTTGTATCTCACAGCCTTGTGCGTGTCTGGATGGTCCATGCGTGGTTGGTCCATGCGTGGTTGATGTTTCGAACGCACGAGGTAAACTATACCTGGTACTGTATTTCCTGCGGGACGTCGGTGCGCTTTTGCGGCACGAAATACCTCGTAAATGGACGTGGTTTGGTTGTTTGGAGCTTCGCCTACCTATTCGGGTCGCAAAGATAGTGACCAAAAAACGAGAATTGCGATATCATCACTGGTCTACGAAGACGTGCAGCAGTGCAGGTATCACCATGACCCACGCTACGATCGGGGTAGCACTGTTCGCAATATTAGGCCAAACACTCGTTGCTCGCGACGCTTCTCAACTGAGGAGCTACGCAATATCGGTAGAGTACCTTCGTGAGTGACAATGGACCCGAGCCACGATAGAGGTAGCACTTTTTTGGCATTTTTGTTTTTTTGTTTCTGAATGACAATGATGGGGCTCCTTAACCCAAAACCGTCGGGATGTCACTCTTTTTTTTGCAATATGTTTTTTTTGTATGCCTAGGCCATGGGTTTGTTCGTCGGGTTGCACTTCCGGTTTACCTAAAATCGGTCTGTGGGTGAAGAACAGAACTCCTCAGACGAGGAGCCCCAGAAACAAACGGGTGCACCTCTATCGCAGCATGTGTCCAATGGATTTGTTCATGTAGCTTGGCCATGGGAATGTTCATCGGGTTGCATATTCATTTTTTTTTTTTATTGTCTAAGTCAGTGTTTCGGTCGGGTAGAAAGTCCCTCTACCTTACCTAGCCTCAAGACAATATACCACGGTAGGCGTTACCGCGATCGTGGCGTGCGTTCCATGCTGCGCGAGAGTCGTACAGCTCCTTGCACGGCAGGCAGTGTAGGAATATGAACTTTGCAGTCCGCTCGTATCTAGGTGGTGTGCAGTCAATACGCTGGAGTACAGTGGGTATCTGACGCATGCTACGGTATCGATGCACCATTCTTTTTCTGATGCTCCTCACTCGAGGAGATATAAAACCTCTCCCAAAAACTGATTTGGGGAAAAATAAATGGTGCCCCCCGATGGAAAATCCCATGGTCTAGGTGTACGACAAAAAGAGTTCAATTTTTTCTTGAAATCTCGGTGATTTTGGGTTAAGGAGACCCGTGATTCAGAAACCGTTTCAGCCAAAACGTGCTACCTCTATCGTAGCAGGCGCCATCTTGTTCTATTACGGGGGTACATAGTAATTGGGACCAAATATAGTTAGTAAAAACGGGGGAATATGTAGGTTTTTGTGTTTATCGTGGGTCCTCATTACTAAGGTCCTCCGTAATAGATTGCGGAGAGATACAATATGCGGCGAGACTCGTGTTTATTCCTTCCCACCTGTGTATTGTATATGCAAGTTGTATCTAGCTTACCACCTTAAGTATCGGGGAACGTTGCAGGGAAACAAAGCCTCGACACGAGTCATCCTTTCAGGTAGTTCTGAAACACCCCCAGACTCTTGCTACAATAGAGGTAGCACTTTTTGGATTTTGTTTTTGTTTCTGAATGACGGCGCTCCTTAACCCAAAATCGTCGGAATTGTCGTTCTTTTTTTGCAATCTAATTTTCTTTTTGTATACCTACGCCAATGGGTTTGTTCATCGGGTTGCACTTTCAGTTTATTCAAGAAATCAGTTTGCGGGTGAGGTTCAGAGCTCCTCAAGTGAGGAGCCTCAGAAAAAAAAGGGTGCACCTCCATCGCAGCACCTCAGCACCTCAGCACCTCGGCATCTCGGGCTGTTTCGTGTGACCGATGTTTGTAATCGTCATTTCGTTTCGAAGCGTTTCCCCTAATAAATCCAATTAGATGTGCGATAGTTTTCTTAGGAAAATTTCTGCATCACTCACAAACGCATTCCTGCGGTTGTCGTGCGTTGTATTATCTAGCCTTGGTTACGTCATTATACCAGGGCCTCGTTTCGATTGCGCTGCCTGGACGGACTGCCCCCTGTGTTAAAACACATTTTTTCCGGACACTATCAATTACTGGTGGCGTCCGCCTTTCTGTGACTGGTGTGCGCTTTGTTCTAGCGCTTTGCTTGCATCATTACACCACGGCTGTGCCAGAACCTCACCATCGATCTCGTCGCCCGGAAGCGCTGCCACCTGGGCATAACACGATTGTCAGGGTATAGTATGCTATGGCTACTGCTTTCGTCCGCCTTCCTGTGACTTCTGTGTGTTTTGTTCTCTGGCTTTGATTACACCGTATGTCAGTGTTGTTCCAGGACATGCCATCCATTTGGTCGCCTGGACTAATTGCCCCCATGTGGGTTAAATAAGTTACGAGGACAATAAATATTACTGCTGTCGTCTGTATTTCTGTCACTGGCGTTCGTTATCTTATACCGCTATTGTTTCTTCACTCTGCAAGGACATCACCACTGCATCGCTCACGTCCACGCTTCTGTGACTGTTGTTCGCTTTGTTCTGCCGCTTTGGTTTCTTCACCGTTCCAGGACATCAGCATCGACACTATGGCTTGGACCGATTGCCCCATGGCTAGCGTCCGCGTCGTCGACACTGAGCGCTTCTCGTGAGAACCCAATATAACGGTTGACGACACGATTGCCCACGTCGGACAAACCAGATCCATTTTTATGATCTATTTCTTTCACGGCCGATGTAACCGTGGTAAATAGTGATCTGCATGGTCTATAGATCATATTGCTAGGCGAGAGCCGGATGATCTATATGATCTATCTAGCACATGCTTCCTGGGTTGGATCTGTACCACACAGACCCTGCACAGGATAGCCTATCGACATCTAAGGGATGTAGATGATCTAGATTGTGATTTGGCCGAGGTGTGAATGGGTTTACCCCCGCACTACTACCTACAGCAGCAGCAGTGTCATACCGGTATATTTTACTCTCTGTGTCGTCAGCATGGCATGTGGAACTATAATCCACAGTTCATCGACCGACAACCCGTGAGTCTTCCAGTGAGTGTCTTTACTGTATCGTGCCTTCCTTTCGTTCCCGTTTCATTATGTCTTTGTCTTTCTCAGGGTTACCCTAACCCTAACCCATCGTATTATGCAATGCGCTGAACACCCACTCATGCCTTTCTTTCGTTCTTTCTTTCTTTCTTTCTTTCTTTCTTTCTTTCTTTCTTTCTTTCTTTCGTCTTTCCTTTCTTTCTTTCTTTCTTCCTTTCTTTCTTTCTTTCTTCAATTTAAACACTCTCTCGTCTCTCCCGCATTTTTGCCCCCTCGTACGTTAATATCGGCTGCAATACAGAGGCAACGAGTTCTATCTAGGCGCGTCCGTGGACGGGCCCGAGGTCGTTCTTGAGGGAGTGACGAATTTCAACCTCACCGAGTCGGTGAGTCGTGTACTCCAAGTGCTCGTAGACTAGGTATTTGAAGCAGTACCAATCCCGCGTATGCTTGCACCCCGTGAATCATTCTGTAGGGGCCGTTTCAGGCACTGCGTAGTTCGGCACAGTTCTAGTGTAGTGTGACAACGGGAGGCGTGCTACGATAGACGTCGCGTCGGAATATATTTTTGGGGTTTATAGTTGTTTTTCGTGAGATACCTAGGCCATGGGATTGTTCATCTGGTTGTTTTTTCGTTTGTCTCAACGTTAGGATAGAGCTCCTCAGGCGAGGAGTCTCTTTAACTTACTGTGCATCCCTGGCATGGCATGCCTACTCGAAGCAGCACCAATCCCGCGTGCGCTTACGCTCTATATACACCATCTTTAAGGGCTGTTTGATTCAATGCACACTTTGAAGCCAATATCATGAGGTATTTACGACCGCATATAACACGTATGTCACAGTTTTGACGTACAGGGTGTAAATGCCCCTGGCACCAAGGCTGGCGTACAACATCCCGCAGATAGCTAGGTTGCACGACCGTAGATCTGGGTGGCAAACCCAAAAGGAAAACATCCGTGTCCTCTCCACTTGAACTAGTAACCCCTGTACGAATATACTTTTGTAACGAGCTACGTACGTGGGATTAGCACGTTACTTTCTTTCAGTAGTTGCTGGGTTAACAGCTTATGTGCTAAGTATCTAAGTGACTCCCATCGAATTTTTTGTTACCTGAAATGACACTCACCGCCTCAGGAGCTAGAGGGTGTTACGATTACGGACTGCGTGAACGTTTTGTTCGAGGGCGATTATAGCGACGGCGACCTGTACGGGGCCATCGATGTCCCGGAGGGGGGAGACCAGTCTGCTAACCTGGTGGTATCCGGAACTACGTCCGGAGTGACTCTGAAGGGTTTAAGCATCGGTTCGGGGGCAGGTGAGTTGTTTATCTTGAGCATCCGGTACTACTTCCGGGTTGCCCCTAAATGATTTCGACATATGTTCTGGGACAGGTGAATCGCATTTGAATTGTGGTATATCCGGTACCACTCCCGCGGTGACGCTGAACAGTTTAACAATTTTTATATATATGCTATGCGGCGATGCATCCGCATTCGTGCAGCACAACCTGGTCAAACTTAATCATGCTCGTCGGCCTAGACCCGAGCCGACCCGACCCTGACCATAAAGCTAACCCTTGGGTGGGCTCGAGGTCGGCAAAGGCGGTCGCGGCCTCCTGCACGTGATCGTTCGCGTTTGGTTTTTGGTTTGGCCAGGCGAGAGGCCAGCTTCGACCATCCAGACCGTATGCTGAACGTTGACTACAGTAAGATATTAACATGAATGACAAAACTGAGATAATATCGTACGTGGTTCACACTTTTTTCTACTGAAAAAACGAAATGGCACTCTAATAAGGATAATAAGGCACTCTAATAAGGATAATAAGGCAGTCTAATAAGGATAATAAGGCACTCTAATAAGGACAATAAGGCACTCTAATAAGGATAATAAGGCACTCTAATAAGGATAATAAGGATAATAAGGCACTCTAATAAGGATAATAAGGCACTCTAATAAGGATAATAAGGATAATAAGGCAGTCTACTCTAATAAGGATAATAAGGATAAAACTGTCAGAAGTGTTAAGGTTATCACGACAAAATTATTACTGCATCTTGTG
Organism: Laminaria ephemera; assembly: GCA_036873875.1. Taxonomy (NCBI): domain Eukaryota; class Phaeophyceae; order Laminariales; family Laminariaceae; genus Laminaria; species Laminaria ephemera. The sequence goes on along the minus strand of JAYJMJ010032725.1, from coordinate 1,948 downwards.
TTGCTCCTTATCGTGCCGGTTTTTGATCCTCAGAGCCTCGCATCGTGCTTGAGAATTCCAACCCCTTCACGATCGACAGCGTCACGGTTAGTGGTGGCGACGTTGGAGACTGCATCATTCAAGTTCCCGAGGTGAGAGTACACACATCATACGGCAGACTTGCACCAATGTGCGTCTCACGCTCCTCGCTCCAGGAGCTCCATACCTCACCCAAAACCTTGCTTTTGATCAAAAGGAAGGTGAAACCCAATACCCAAATCCCAGGGCCTCTAGGTATACAAAACATCAAATATTTCAAAACAGTACTGAAATTCGGACGATTTTGGTATTTAGGCTCCCGGTCAGACGGAAAAAGTATTATCCAAAAAGTGCAACCTCTTTTGTGGTACGCGGCAGTAAGGCACTATTACGTCGGGGCTGGGTCTGTGAGTAGTTTGTCTGGCAATAACTCATCCAAGGACACATGCTTCGGTAGAGGTGCACCAGTTATCCTTTTTCTGAGGCTCCTCACTTACTTGAGGAGATCTGTACTTTACCCACAAAACTGATTTTGAGTAGACTACATGTGCTACTACCCGAAACAACAAACCCATTGGCCTAGGTATACAAAAGAACCATTTGCAAAAAAAGAATGACATGTCGACGAGTTTGGGTTAAGGAGCACCGTTATTCGGAAAAAAAAACGCCAAAAAGTGTTCGATTTATCGTAGCACGCGTCCTAGGTACCTGTATCAGTCGCCTAGGTACTACTGTTAGGTTTGGAGCTAGGGATATGACGCATGCTATGGTATCGGTGCACAATATTTTTTCTGGGGATCCTTACTTAAGGAGCTATGTTTTTTGCCCACAAAACTGATTTTGAGTAAAAACCGAAAGTCCGACCCGATGAACAAACCCGTGGCCTAGGTATACAAAGAGATAGTATTGCAAAAAAAAAACAACGGAATTTCGACGATTTTCTGTTAAGGAGCCCCGTCGTTCCGAAACAAAAAATTGCAAAAAGTTCTACCTCTGTCGTGGCACGTGTCATATTTTCGTTACGTTCGATGATGGCACCGCTGGAGACTGCATCATACACAATTCCCTCAAGTTGGGCGAAACTACTATACGTCCTGCCTGGTTATGTGAATTGGCTATATGCCACCGACTAGAGACAAGTTGGCTACGTGTTGTGGTTTGTTGAGGTACTGGTAATGGTGACACCGCTGGAGACTGCATCCTACAATTCCCTCAGAAGGGCAAGCTAGTCGTGTGTTATCGGGGAGCTAGGCCATGGTAGGACTCGCATTTTTGAGGTTAGCTAGTGCTCACTGACGAGAGTCCTCCACTGACGAGGGCCAAGGTCACGGTAGAGGGGCTACGTGTTGGACGCGTGCTACGATAAAAAACACTTTTTGGCTTGGACAGTTTTGTTTTGTGAATGACGGGGCTCCTTAACCCCAAATCGTCGAAATTCCGTTGTTTTTTTTTTGCAATAACTATCGTTGTATACCTAGGCCATGGGATTTTTCATCGGGCACCACTTTCATTCTTCCCCAAATCAGTTTTTTGGGGGGGTATAGAGCTCCATAAGTAAAAACCTCAGAAAAAATGGGATGCACCTCTACCGTAGCGTGCGTGGTTGGGCTTCGGGTCTCAGCGGTACGAGGCATTCTACGGTAGGGGCATGGACGCATACGTACGATAGAGGTGCACCGTATTCTTTCTGAGGCTCCTCACTTGAGGAGCTCTATACCTCTCCCGAAAAGCTATTTTGGGGGAAAAGAAAGGTGCTGTTATAGACGATGAATAGTTCTATGGCCTACGAGCTGGACTGGCCAAGACCAGCTTTTTAGTTCGTCCGTTCATATCTCATGAACGACGACGAATTTGCGGGAGCTCAGCATATCCTGTTGATCAGCCAATCAAAGAGGTCATGCACGTCTATGTTGTTTGCTGCTTGGGCACG
>JAYJMJ010032619.1:0-57226 GCA_036873875.1 Laminaria ephemera | reverse complement strand
TTCGGGCTGTAATAGCGTCCATTTTCGATGAAGCGGCTGTTTTTAGTCATCAGCGTCCGGAACACATTGATCCCGCCGAGCAAATCCACGAGCCCACTTGCCCCCTCATCAAGCTGGGTATTAATGGCGAATCCATTAAACGCCTTACCATTCGCATCAGCGACAACATCACCTTCCGGCAACTGCAAATGTGTTTCAACCGGTGTTAGGTCCAATTGCCAGTAATCACGCCCGGCGGTTCGATAGGTAGATACAGAAAACTCCACGACACCATCACCCGTTGTGGTATCAAGAATAAAATTCGGCGTCAGGCTTAATTTAGCAGCACCGGTAGCGTAAGCGGCAGTCATCAAGTGATCAGCACACACATAAATCATATCTTCATAACGTAATATCGGATGGATACCCGCCGTGTTATCCAATGGCTTTTCAAATTCAGGCGACCAATACGGCGCTAAAATATTTTCGTCGCCGTTGTACGAATCTGCTATGTCGAAAAACTGTTCGATAAAGGTAAAAGTACTCTCCCCTTGCGGCGAATCCTGCGCCAGCGCTTTAAGATCAAGCGGTGGTGCACAACGGGCACTATGATCACCCATTAAATAAGTTTCGCTCCACCAATAATCATCATTAGATCCGGGCCCTGTCCCCGGACTGATATATCCATCTCGGGAATGTGCTGTGATATCCCATTTAGCAGATACGGCTTCGGTGTTTCCTGCGTAAGCTGAAAAATCCTGCCCGTCTATCAGATCAGCATGAAGGTTAATGATATTCGCATTGCGAGTGGTTGCATCTGGATCATCGAGTTCAAACAACTCCCCTTTGGTGTATTCCCGGTAGGTTTGATCCCTGAATGACATCGGTGGAATAGAACCGACTAAAGCAACAGGGCTTGTGTTACCGAAATCTTCACAAAAGTAGGTGCTGGATTGGTTTTGAAATTGGGCACAGTACGATTGCGCGGATTGACCAACTCCTTCTTCAGACGACGACGAGCCTGATCCATCAACTGGTGCACTTGATTCATTGCCTTGCTGATCACCGGCATCGGTCACAACAGAAGCGGGGTCGCCTGATGAGCCACCACAGCCTGATAACACCAACACGATTGCTGGTATCGTTTGACGCTTCTTCCACTTTGATCGTAGTGCATTGAACATCATGTTTCTCCGTGCCCGAAGTCAGATTATAGGGGCAAAGTGCAGACTGTTGACAATGCTACAGCCTGGTCATTCACTACAGGCGAGTCGGGTGTCGGGAGATAGTAGGATGATCAGAGTTCATGACTAGAACCAGCACGACAAAAAATCGCTGAACGGAGTTCGGCTCCCACAAGCTGTCGATACGTTAAACGAAGCCGCCAACTGTAAGAGCTCAACCTCGCTTGGGCGAAGATCGAAGACTCAAAGCATTGTGTGGTAATAAGACATCACCTGCACCACAGAATCGCTGAACGGAGCTCGACTCTCACAAGCTGTCGATACGTTAAACGAAGCCCCCAACTGTGGGAGCCCAACTCCGCTTGGGCGAAGATCGAAGGCTCAAAGCATCGTGTGGTAATAAGGCATCACCTGCACGATAGAATCGCTGAACGGAGTTCGACTCTCACAGCCCTCTTACACTAATAGAAGCCTCAGATAAGATAAGCCTATCTCAACCAGCCACTTACCGCTTGGCGGCGTAATAAGATACCCGTCTTTCCAGATAAGCAAGAAACTCTGAAATCGTAAACGCCAGGGCAAATAAAACCAGCAACACAGCCCAGAAGTGAGACATCAAAAAGTTGTTGGCATAGAGCTCAAACAAGGCGCCGAACCCGACGATCGAAATCAACAGCTGTCCGATAATCACCCCTTTAACTGCTCTGATTACCCCAATGCGCACGCCGCCCAGTATCTCTGGCAATGCAGCCCACACATAAATTTTCGTAAACGCTGCCCACGGCGACGCACCGAAGCTGTTTGCCATTTCAAGCAGTGAGCGATTAATCTGCATAACACCGGCACGTGCATTCAGGATAATTATCCAGATCGCAAACAAAGTGGTGGTGATAATGATGGATTTCATGCCAAAGCCAAACAGCACCATTAACACGGGCACTAATGCTGTCAGTGGTGCACTGAGGAATATATTCACCCACGGCAGTAACAATTCGTCAATCAATCTATTTTTTCCCATCAGAATACCGGTGGGCACACCGATTACAATGGCAAAAAATACACCCGCTGCAAACGCATAGGCGGTTTCATAAAGTGCTTTTTGAAAAGCCGGCGAACCGATAATTTCAAATAGAGTGGCCACCACTTCGGATAGTGGCGGTAGAAAAAACGACACCTCTGATCGGCCCACAATTTCCCAGAGCAGCCCCCAGATCAGCAGCGATGACATGCCTGGCAGGCGGACGCCAAATAATTTCATCGTCTATTCCACATAGGTTCTTAGTGAATCCCAGATTTGATCAACGATATCCAGATACTCCGGGTCACGCCGTATGCTCTTGGAATCTTTCTCTCGCAGACCGGTCGGTCGAATCACATCGGAGACACGACTTGGACGCGGCAGTAAAATAGCAATCTGATCGGACACATAAACGGCCTCCTCAATAGAGTGGGTCACGAAAATAAAAGTTTTATTTTCATTCGCAACCAAAGACAAAAGGTCTTCCTGAAATTTACGCCGTGTTTGTTCATCCACTGCCGAGAATGGCTCGTCCATCAATAGTACGTCAGCATCTACCGATAAGGCTCTGGCTAGTCCGACTCGTTGTCGCATACCACCGGATAGCTCGTGGGGGAAACTGTTTTCAAATCCTGCCAACCCCACATCATCGATATATTTCTTTGCAATATCTTCGCGTTCTGATTTGGCAACACCGCGCAGCTCAAGACCGAAGGCGACATTACGTATGACGGAAGCCCATGGCAACAGAGCAAAATCCTGAAAGACGAAAGCACGGTCAGGTCCGGGGCTGTTAACCGCGACGCCATCAACTTGAATCTCACCGGCGGTGGGTTCAAGCAGTCCGGCAATAATCTTCAGCAACGTGGTCTTGCCACACCCCGATGGACCCAGTAAAGAAGTGAGTTGCCCGCGGGGAAACTCAAGCGACAGATCCTTTAGCGCTTCTACGTCACCGTAATTTTTAGAGACATTGCGTACAGATACCGCGATATCAGGCTCATCATTTGCGACCACCGCTGGTATTTGTTCAGTCTGAGGCATAGCCACGCACATTTCCCTCGAATAAATAATGTTCTATTTTTTCTAGTAAGTTAAGAAACAACACCGCCAACACAATGATTGAAAAAATTGCGGCATACATACTGGCATAGTCTGCAATAGACCGGCTGTAAGTAATAATATCGCCGACACCGGTCGGGGTGATTTTAAGTTCAGACAGAATTGCACCGATAAACCCTGCTGATATACCCAGCCGCAAACCGGAAAATATTACCGGGGATGCAGCAGGGACGACAATTTTTGTAATGACCTCCCACCAGTTAGCCTGAAATGAACGTCCCATTTCAGTGAGGTTTGAAGGGGTATTACGCACCGCACCTGCCGTGTTAAGCACAATCACAGGCATCGCCATAATACAAACCACAAAGACCTTCGATGTCAATCCGATGCCATACATCATCACCAACAGTGGTATCAATGCCGCGAGTGGCGCTGCTTGCATAACGATAAAAATCGGTGAAAACAACCAGTCAAAAAATTCGCTTAGCCCGATCCACAATCCCACAGCAATACCGATCACTGCCGATATCGCTATGCCGATCGCCAGGGGTTTCAGGGTTTCTGTATAGGCATGCAGCAAAGTGCCATCAAATGCCATACGGAACAGAGCCGCCATTGACTCGATAAACGTCGGGAACGCATAGCTTACCGGTATACGGCCGGCTATCTCCCAGGCTCCGAACAATAAAAACGCGGAGACAAACTTAAGTATTAAGGAACGTTGTAGCACTATGATTTTCCGTTTGAAAAAATCCGGTTAACCGCGTACGGCTAACCGGACTCTCCTCCCCCCTACTTGGCCATCGCCGCATCAAGTGGCGCCATGTACCAGAAGTCGTCGATGTTCAATGTTGTAGCATCGCCTTCCAGTTGTCCTGCTTTGCTGTACCACTCCATATCAGCTGCAGCCGCCTTACGACCACCACCGGTAGCGTCATACAAACCACCTGCTGCAGCTTCTGTGTAAAAGTTATCCAGTTCGTCGAGTATTTCTTTCGGAAGCTGACCGATTGGACCATCAGGATCAGTCTCACGACTGATCACCGTGGGGTCTTCATTCATATCAGACCAGGTGCTTGCCAGTGCGTTTACAAATATCTGAACATCTTTCTCGTTAGCCTTAATCCAGTCAAGGTTGGCGAATAAAGCTTCATCACTGGCTTCAACATCAAACATCGGCAGAACATTAAATTTGTCGCCGTGCTTACGCTCTACCTTGTTTTTGTTTGAGAGATCAATGATCGTGGCATTTGCCTGCCCGGAGACCAATGCAACTACCCGATTAGAAGAGCCCGGCACGTAAGAACGCTTACCGAATTTAATGCCCATCTTGTCTTCAATCACATTGGCAATAGAATCTGTACCACCACCGCGTGAGTGCAACAAAATCGGCTCTCCGTTCAGATCTTCAAGGCTGTCATACTTTTTGGTCGTTACCGGGAAAAACTTCAACTTCGATAGTTGAAATATAATTCTTAGTGGTGCTTTAGAGCGCTGCATAGCGGCATAGGGTGTACCAAAACCGATATCCATCTGGCCACTCAGCACAGCTTGAATGGCTAGTTCTTCATCAGAAAAAGCTGTCCACTCGTAGTCAAGACCATTGGCCTTGGCACGGTCGAGTGCCACAAAAAACGCCGCCAGTTCATCAGACGGGGTTTCCGCCAGAGCGATACGAATCTTGTCTGCATGAGCGATGGATGCGGATAGGCCGCACAGCAAAGGGATAGCCACCAGCGTTGTTGCCAGTTTGGTTAATAACCGTTTCATCAGTTCTCCTCCAATTGTGGTTACACGTAAAGCAAAAGTTCGCCCGCGCCGCGAGCAGTAACGCCAGTTTCAGCGCTTGTTACAAAGCCACTTACATCTTGCCAAACAATCTGTCTGACACAGAATTCAGGTGATCACGCATCGCCCCGTGAGCGGCGACAGGGTCTCGTTGTTCAATGGCCTCGACCAGAAGATCATGTTCGGTGAAGCTCGGGTGTTCTCTGGAAGGTCGTTCAGACTCGCGTGTCACTTTGTTCCACGCTACAGCGCGGCGCACCTGATTCAAATGGTCAAACAGAGAAAGCAGCAATACGTTGCCGGTAGCTTCAGCCACGGCGCGATGGAACGCATCGTCGTTGGCCTCGTAGGTGTCCCAACTGTTGGCAGCGAATGCCTGATCGCGTGCGTCTTTGACTTTCAGCACCAATTCAGTGGATGCATGCAACGCAGCCTCACGGGCAATGGCGGGCTCAAGGGATAGCCTTGCCCGCATCATTTGAATTGGAGTGACATGATGGCTTAGCTCGGCAAGCCCGGGCACAGAAGGACTGTTTTCCTGTGCGGTGATAAAGGTACCTTTACCTACGTGCCGCCAGATCGCCCCTTCAAACTCCAGAGTGTCCAGCGCTTTGCGCAAAGCGTTTCTGGAAATTCCGAGTGCATTGATTAGTTCGCGTTCTGCAGGAAGTCGATCACCGGGCGCATAGTTTCCAGCGCTGATAAATTCTCTCAGCTGCCGTAAGGGATCTAGGTTTACCGTTTTTTGCGGCAATGCCTGCACTCGTCACTCCGATAATTGGTTGATCAATATCTGCGAATGGTTCAATATTAAGCGCAATTGGTTTAACTAATCAACCAATTTATTGATCATGGTAAAATTGATCAACAATTGGTTTAACACATTTTTTATAACTGACTAGCAGAGGAACAGCATGTCCCAATATTCGATCTCCGCCCCCGAAGTAGTAACACTCCCGGTTGCGGACACTGACTCCACATTCCCGGTTCGGCGGGTTTACTGTATTGGTCGCAACTACGCGGCACACGCAGTAGAGATGGGCCATGACCCTGACAGAGAGGCTCCGTTTTTCTTTCAGAAAAACCCCGACAACCTCGACCCGTCCGGTGAATTCCCCTACCCGCCAAAATCATCTGACGTACACCATGAAATTGAAATGGCTGTGATGTTGAAATCAGGTGGAGACAATATCGCGATTGAAAACGCACTCGATCACGTATTTGGTTACGCACTCTCTCTCGATATGACACGCCGTGATTTACAGGGAGAACAGAAAAAGATGGGGCGCCCCTGGGAAATCGGTAAAGCCTTTGAACGCTCCGCGCCGATAGGCATCATTCATCGTGTTGAGAGTGTCGGGCACCTGGACCAGGGCCGTGTTGAATTAAAGGTCAATGGAGAAGTAAAACAGGAAGGTGATTTAAACCAGATGATCTGGAAGGTGCCGGAAATGATCTCGTACCTGTCTGACTATTTCACCCTCGCTGCTGGTGATGTTATTTTATCAGGCACGCCTGCAGGCGTTGGACCCATAGTCAAAGGTGACACGATGGTCGTCAGTGTCGAAGGACTGGGATCAATGACGATACCGGTCGTCTAGAAAGCACTCCCCTTGTTGTAGTCAGCCCGGCGATGTGCGCCGGGCGAAACCCGCCAAAGCGATAGGGTCGTAAAACGATTACCGGCTGTATCAGCGATCGTGGTTTTCGGTTTGCTGAGATGCCTCGTCCATGGCCATCGCTATGTACTCGTAGCCGACCTCAAGGTGGCTCTTCAATGCCTTGGCTGCTCTGGCTGGATCACGGCTCAATAACGATTGCGCGATCTCATGGTGTTTGTCGAGCATTCCAGCCCGATTCACCCGCTGCCGCGAAGAAATAAACCGTGCCCGCCAGAGTCGCGTGTTGTAGGTTTTATGTGTTTCGATCAACGCGTAGTTGTGAGACGCCGCCACAATGGATTCGTGGAACTGCATATCTTTCTGAAAAAATTCAAGTGGCTGGCAGGTATCGGAGACTTTACTCATTGCCTGCTCCTGATCCGCTATCGCTTGTAACTCTGCTTCTGAAGCAACATCACAGGCTAATTCCCCGGCCAGTGCTTCGAGCGCTCCTTGCACCTGAAGCAAACTCTTGAGCTGCTCCAAAGAAGGGTTTGCTACCACCGGGGGCTTGTTCGGCAGAATCTCCACCAACCCCTCTGCTGCTAGTATTCGCAGCGACTCGCGTAACGGGGTTCTGCTAACGCCCAGGGCATCGGCAGTTTCACGCTCCGGGATGGTCGACCCGGGTTTCAGTTTTTCCAACAGCACTAAATCGCGAAGCTTGTCGGCGATCTGCTCAGCAAGACTTCTGCGCGCAATTTTCGGCAATGCATCACCATCAGCTGACACCAATTCAGGTAGCGAATCTTCCATTTACTTCTCCTCCGCCTTCACTTTAGCAGCAAGCCGCGAGGTTTTCCTGCGTAATGGCGAAGCACAACAAGTCAGTGCTGATCGGTTTTTGTGGTCTTTGGTGATATTCAACTGGGTATGTCTTGAGAAAGGAATGGATACAACAGTTTCGAAATGCGCGACGAAGAGTAGCATCGGTTGGCCGCGAAAATTCTGCAGGCCTTCACCAATATGAGTAAATAAACTCTGGATCGCCTGTCACGCAACTTGCGTCTGTTCACATTAACCTGATTCCCGGTGAATTGTGCCGCGAAACACGCGCTGTGAAAGGAAAATCAAGCCACATGGAACACACAAAAACCCACGCCGGCAAAGGCGTGGGTTAGTGCGATGCTTGGGTTTCCTCCTCCCACATGAAGCTCTCGCCCCACCCGCACAGTAGACAAAATTCTTGTATATGTGTCAAGGGTATTCGGTATACCAAAACAAATTTAATTTACCCGATGGCATAGAATTTTCCAGGAAGCGCCTGATTCTATAGCGTTTTTTAACCGTATGTGGAATTTAACAAAACAGCTCGTCGCACGTATTAACAAGGCTTTGAAGAACAGTAAAGGCCATTCACACTGCAGCAGCTTGCTGCCCGGCACTGGCCAGATAGTCAGACACCCGCGCCAGTCCCTGTCGCAGAATCTCAGGCGCGTTCGCATAACCTATCCGCAGCGTGCCCTCCATATCCAGCGCAGCCCCCGGAGTAAACAGCACGCCCGTCTCACGCAAAATTGCAACGCACAATTCATTCGAATCAATCGGCAGATCGTAACGCAGAAGTGCGGTGGTGCCAGAACTCGGTCTCACCCATGAGATGAGTGGTTCCTTATTCACCCAGGCTTCAAGCAGAGCCAGATTCCCGCTGGTGATCGCCCTGCTCCGCGCAAGGATCGGTGCTTTATTCTCAAGGGCCAACGCGGCGAAATAGTCGTCAATCAAACTGATCGAGATGGTGTCGTAATCACGATGAATTGACACCGCCTCCATCACTTCGGCACAAGCGGTTACCCACCCTACTCGCAAACCAGCCAGCGAAAAGGCTTTTGATGTACTGCCGGTACTGATGCCTTTTTCATATACATCGGCGATAGATGCACTAAGTCCGGTGCCTTCCTGATCAGTGCCACGATAAACTTCATCGCACAGCACCCAGGCATCTACAGCGCGCGCTATATCTGCGATCTCTTCAAGCATGGGTTGTTCAATCAGCGCACCGGTTGGATTGTTCGGATTGGTCAGCGCTATCAGGCGTGTGCCAGAGGTCACCAGGTCCCGCAGTTGTTGTAAATCAGGCAGATAATTGTCTTTTTCTTCAAGCCTCAGGTAGTGCATTTCAGCACCGATACTGGCGGGGATCGAATAGTGCTGTTGATAGGCTGGCACAACACTGACGACTTTGTCTCCTGCACTCACAATAGCTTTATGCACAAGTGCATTCGCACCAATGGTGCCGTGAGTTATCATCACATTATCTGCGCTTTGCTTTGTATATAACGTTGACACAGCGGTTCTTAGTCGCGGTGAACCGGTGATATCACCGTAGGTCATTTTCATCGGGAGCAATGCTGATAGTTCCGTAGCGTCTTTACCGCTTATCTTAAGGAGCTCCTCTATTGTCAGGCTCTGAACACAGGTCTCCGCCAGGTTATATTCACAGCGGTTCTCCCATTCGTTCATCCAAATCTCAACAGCAAAGGGTTGTATATGCATGAGGGTTTCAGCTCTATGATGGTTTGCAAAACAGGTTAACAGGATCATGATAATAGCAGCACAGAGCGCTATCAATATTCACAGACAGCTACACTTGATCTGACTTATTATCAAACACGGTGATACCAATGGCTGCAATAACAACGCAACACACAGCGACCACCCCTTGTAGTCCGATTCTCTCTGATAAAAATACAGCGCCGACCAACGCCGCAACCGCCGGCTCCATACTCACCAGAATGCCATAGACTCTGGCGGGTAAGCGCTTTAGCGCCTGAAATTCACAGGTAAACGGTATGGTCGTAGACAATAAAGCGACACCGATACAGGCAATTAACAGCCAGGGCGTCGAGACTAGTATGGGGACAACCGGCAATCCCATTGGCAACATGATCACGGCAGCGATCAGCATACCCAATGCCAGGCCATCATTGCCGCTGATTCGATCACCCACTCTGGCTGCAAGAATGATAAATATCGCCCAGCCTGTTCCTGCCATTAGCGCGTAGATAATCCCCCATAGATCAAGTGCAGCACCAGCCAACGGTGATAACAGTAATACACCAAATGCTGCCAGCGCTACCCACAACAAGTGTCCAATACGCCTGGCATTAAATGCCGCCACGCCCAGCGGACCAATAAATTCAATGGCAACTGCGGCCCCCAGAGGAATTCGGTTTATCGCTTCATAGAAAAACAGATTCATCGCGACAATACAAAGACCGAACACAATCAGTATTCGCCAGTGCTGTCGCAATGTGACCATATGCGCACTCAGTGCGGTACGGGAAAACAACAGCAGTAAAACAGCGGCAAAAATAATCCGAACCGCTACTGTCCCATCAACGCCCAACAGCGGGAAAAGACCGACTGAAATTGCCGCACCAAATTGAATAGCGACCACCGCAAACATGACCAGTGCAGTTGGCGGAATGTCTTCAAAGCCGATGTTGAATAGCTTGTTAATAATTTATTTCTCTGGAGAGTCTGCGCAGTAGAAGCCTGCTTAGCAAGAATGTGCCATGTCGGGGATTTTTTTACGATCATTTAAGGCACATAGTTATTCATACGTGACAAAAATGATCGATGAAACCCCACCGACGATTCATAGTTGCTGCCCGGTGTGCATCAGGATTTGCTTCCAGATCGATACTTCATCGAACAAAGTAAACTCTCGCCTTAACCCCCTTGGTCCGAAATCCGCGTGAGTAAAACCCATAACATAAACCCCGGCTCCGGTGGGCTGACCGAACAGTCCATAGCCATCATGACGCCCATGTAAGGACCAACGCACCGCAGCACGCGGAGGCTGCAGCGGATCTTCGCGACCTATCTGGTGCTCAACAGTGAATCTGGCAGACGGAAAAGATGATCGCAATGCCATCCACAACCGCTCTGCTGTGGCCCACGATCGTCCGCTAACCGCTCCTGGATGCTCTATTTCGCAGGCACGATCATATTGGTTTTTAATAACCCCCAGATCTTTGTGCATGATACTGGTAAGAATGCCCGCTAGCGTTTCGCCCCACTGATCATCATTGCCACGTCCGTGATAACCACCATCAACGTCCTGGTCCGGCGTGAATGGCTTTACACACCGATCAATACCGCCTTCTCTGGCTATTAGTTCTCTGGCAAATCGCTTGGGCTTTAACCCGAGTTGCTTCACGATTGCCGATGTATCACGCACCAGCCACTCATCATAAATCACGTTATCCTTAGCGGCACAATCTGCGATCGCCCGGGCAGCAAAAGTCTTCCCACTCGCCTTGCCAAAATAACCGTTGCCCGTATGCGTTCCAGTAGTCAAAAGCCGATGCGAGGATAAAAACCCTTCCGTGGCATCACCTGACCAAATCACATCTTCACCAAATAATTGTCGATCCGGAAATTCAGCCAGAGTAGCCAGGGTGCCATTAATCACCGCCTTGTTACCGATCATCAGACCCGATGGAAAGCGCATTGGAATATCATCAGCATAATAATGGTTAAGGGTAGCTATGCCCTTTTCTTCCCAGATTTCCCGGGTGATTCCAATAATATAATCCGGCAGATCAGCCCAGTGTTCTGCGAATCCTGATAGAGCCATAGCTATGCATCCAGTTAATGGTATTGATCAGCAATGATCACTATTTGCTGCAGGAAACGCAATTCGCTTAAAAGCCCGTCCCTGCAATCATTCAGATGCAAAAGTCTCAAGTTGCTTGACCAAAGCCGATGCAAGGAACACACGGCGTGAGACAAAGCACGATCGTGAAACAGTCAAGAACGCAGATAACACACGCGGGCCGGGTGATCTGGCCTCTTAGATAGACTACCGCGCGGGCGTACTCGATTGCGCTAAGTAATCAAGATAGGTTTTCTGTTTGCCAATATGATCAGCCAGATACTTTGCGTCATGCCAGACTCCCCAGATAAATGCAGAACCTCTGCGGGACTGCCATGGCAACCCTAAAAAATACAGCCCGGGAATCGCTGTCACACCACGCTGGTGCAGTGGCTTATTATTTTGATCGACCACATCAATATCCAGCCAACTATAATCGACCGAATATCCGGTTGCCCAAATCACCGCACCTACCCCGGCTTGCTGCAGATTCAAATTAGCCAATGGATGGGTTAAACAGTCAGGGTCCGGTTTAATTTCACGGGCTTGTGGATCTTCCGGCATATCCAGTCCGTGCTGTCGAACATACTCGTCTGCTTCATCCAGCAGGCCTAGATAGTTCTCGTCACCACTCGCCACATTTTCTACCAGATCATCGGCAAACGTTAAAACGCCATCCGCATAGGACTGCGTCATACCGACCAGCGTTATGCCATCGTTCCCCAGTTCTTTGAAATTGATCGTCCGACCACCATAGGCACCACTCACCGCGATGGTGACGTGTTGCTTGCCCGGTGCCGCGACTTCGTTATCCCACTTACCCAATACACCGAGCCACCAGACAAAATCCTGCCCGCGATATCGACGGGGCGGCCTGTCATGAGGCCCCACTGAAAGGAATACCTGCCTGCCCGCGCGCTGCAGCTCATCAGCGATCTGCGTCCCCGAAGAACCGGCCCCCACCACCAGCACCGCACCCGGTGGTAATTGCTGTGGATTCTGGTAAGTGTTCGAGTGCATCTGCAGGATTTCTGCAGAGTCAGGAATCACCGGGGGAATAACAGGTTTTTGGAATGGCCCGGTCGCTACCACCAGGTTATCGGCCTGCACCTCGCCATCTGACGTCTCAATATGAAAACCGATATCGTGCTGCAATCTTCGCGCGCCGGTTACCTCAACGCCGCAGCGAATCGGGGCATTTATCTGTTGTGCATATTCTTCAAAATAAAGCGCAACTTCTTCTTTCGTCGCAAAATCATCCGGCGCGATATTCGAGAACACCTTGGTTGGAAATCGATCATGCCAAACCGGGCCGTTGGTCATTAAAGAATCCCAACGCGCGGTGCGCCAGCGCTCGGCAATACGCTCGCGCTCAAGCACCAGGTGAGTCGATCCAATGCTACTCAGATGCTCACTCATTGCCAGACCCGCCTGGCCACCGCCAACAACCAGCGTCTCTACTTTTTCAAATGGCATCTCATCACCCTGTATCTGCGCCTGCACACGTACTTAACCCGTAAATCATATATCGATTTTCCCTGTGAGGGATAACAGGATTTTGCGATCCATTGGATTGATTAAAACGATCCAGCAACCAGCCGGGTGACCGGCACAAAAGAACAATCCCCCTGGTCAACCGGACTCTGAAGTAAAACTGCCGAATTCTGACTCCCGCATCCGGTCGATTCACGCCATGAACTAACCGTTCATCGCATTCTACTGGCGCAATTCAGGCGCCTGGTCGATGATTTGAATCGTACTCAGCATGTACAAACAGACCACCACATTCAAAATCACAACCATGGAAAATAAAATGCAGAATCTCACCACCATAAATACAGTAAAGCGTTACTTGAAAACCTCTATTCCGGCAGTCGCGCTGGGGCTACTTACATCCATTGGATATGCTGCGGACCTAACTGTGACTGTGGACTCCATTGAAAATGCGACCGGTGAAATACTGTTAGCTGTATACGATAACGAAGGTGACTTTCAAAAGACCCCCCGTGTGAATGGAAAGCTTGACGCCACTGTGGGTGAAGTTGTGTTCAAGTTCACTGATCTGCCCGCCGGTAACTACGCCATTCTTGTTTATCAGGATGAAAATGGTAACGGCAAGCTTGATTCAAATCTTATTGGCATGCCCAAAGAACCCTGGGGCGCTTCTTTGCGAGGTAAAAAACTATTCGGTGCGCCGGGCTGGAAAGACACCAGATTCGAGCTGACAGAAAACAATGCCGACATCACCATCACACTGAACTGAGTTGCACACCATGAAGCCACAACATAAAGATGACCCGCATGGCCTTAGTCAAAGTAGAAGAGCATTCTGCAAAGCAGCTGTTGGAGGCCTTTCCGCCATAGCAGCAGGCCACTACAGCCCCTTTTTACGTGCCGATAATACTGTACCACCGCACCGGGCTTTCTCAAGCAGTTTTAATAATGTGGCAGAAGCGTATGGCCCTACGGTGGTTCGTTTTAACAAGCCATTACCAGACGGGCTGGTCGGCACGCTCTATCGCAACGGTCCTGCCCGAATGCATCGCGGCTCAACAAGCTACCAACACTGGTTTGACGGTGACGGGATGATGCATGCATTCAACCTTCAACAGTCATCAGTCACGCATCGAGCAAAAATGGTTGAAACCACTCGCTCAATCGAGGAGAAAAAAGCAGGTCAGTTCTTATGGAGCGGTTTTGGAACCTCTTTTGAAAACGCACGGCCGGTGACACACCCTGATGATTTAAACGTGGCAAATATCTCGGTGTTGCCACTGGGTGATGAAGTACTGGCACTATGGGAAGCGGGTTCACCGTGGCGTGTGGACGCAGAAACTCTGGAAACCCTGGGCAGGAAAGTGTTTTCAGAACAAACAGACGGTGTGCCTTTTTCCGCACACCCTCGCATTGACCCCACGGGCCGGATCTGGAACTTTGGCTACCTGAGCGGTTCGGGTAAACTGGCGCTCTACGATCTTTCCCCTGACGGCCAGGTTAATCGCTCATCAATTATCGACGCACCAAACGCTGATATGGTTCACGATTTTGCCATCACAGAACAATATCTGATATTTGTACTGATGCCGTTGCACTTTGCGCCAGACGCGCACACATCAACCGCATTCGCAGATCAACTTCACTGGCAGGCAAACGAATCAGTACAAATACTGGTCGTTGATAAACACGACCTGCAAGTTAAAAGACAGTTTGAATTGCCACCGTTTTTCGCGTTCCACCTTGGGAACGCCTGGCAGGATCAACAGACCCTGACAATTGAACTTGCAACCGCTCCTGACTTTCACCCGTTTATGCAACAGATCAAGCTTGCTACAACCGGCAAGCCCCAACAAAGCATTCCTGCACAACCGCAAGCAATGCTGATCACCCTTGATTTAAAAAATAACAAAGCGAATACGCTTGCTCTGCCGACACAGGGTATCGACTTTCCAGTGTGGGACAATCGGTTCACCGGTAGCCCCACACAGAAGTTATTTATGATGGGTAGATCCGGCAATATGCCAGACGATGCCTTTGGATTTAACCGTATTTGCGCAATGGATCGTCACTCGGCAGATGAATCCACGTTCACCTACGGGCCTGACACACTCGCGGAGGAACATCTATTTGTACCAGCCCAGCGCGGCAGTGAAGGAACCGGCTGGCTGGTCGGGACCAGTTATAACTGGAGCACTCAATTAACCTCTGTCTCTGTATTCGATGCAGAACATCTACAAGACGGCCCGGTGTCAGTGGCTGACTTACCCTACGGTTTACCACTCGGCCTGCACGGGAAATTTGTTTAGAATACTAAAACCTGGGTATATCGTTATATTCATCGACACCACCATAACCACACAGAGCCACTCAAATCATCACCAAGCACACATCTCCATGGCGAATTTTGCTGCAGAACTTTATATTTTGCACCTTGATAGCGCTTTTTTTATGGCACTTTGTACCTCAGGTCGGCGAGTACGGATTCGCAAACAACTTTATCCATTCACAGGCTATTGGAACCAGTATCACCTTGCTCGCGATTACCTCAAGTGTGCTGGTAACGCGGGCCGGTTATTCGTCGCCGCTTATCCAACTGGTGCTTTTAATAGTCGTCACGCCTATCGGGATTCTTCTGGGCTTGTGGATAGCCGCTTACGCACTTGGTTTGCCCGCAGGACCTCTGGAATACTTACAACAAAAAGATCAACTGCTGATTTCCGCTGGTGTTGCCATTCTGGCCAGTGCCGCCTTCAACTGGCACCTTAGCCGTCGTAACAAAATAAACCAACTTGAATTACAAGCGACTGAAGATCGGCATCGGGCTGATAATGCGCGTCATGCCATGCTGCGTGCCCAGCTTGAACCGCACATGTTATTCAATACCCTGGCCAACTTACGCGCATTAATCGAGATAGACAAACACCGTGCTATCGAAATGCTGGATCATCTTGATCACTTTTTACGTGCCACTTTAAAATCATCACAATCCAGCACCCATACGCTTGGTCAGGAATTCAAAATACTGGAAGATTATCTTGAACTCATGAAAATCCGCTTGGCTACCCGGTTAAGCTACTCACTCAGCCTTCCATCAGACCAGTCTGACATCCACATACCGGCACTGATACTACAACCACTGGTTGAAAACGCGATTCGCCACGGAATTGAACCCCACATTGACGGAGGCAAAATACAAGTGACCGCCAGTTTAACGAATGAACTCCTGCAGCTGCAGGTCATAAACACAGGGGTAGGCATTGAACCGGAAGCGCTGGTGTTTAATACTGAGGCGCCGCCGCAATCTGATACAGGCTTTGGACTAAGCAGCCTGCGTGAACGACTGGACCAGACTTATAATGGCAAGGCAACCCTGGATATTTCACCACTCGACACCCCATCCACTGGCAATGGAAACGGCAGTGGCACCACAGTAACAATTACAATACCGGTTTCCCATGGATGAACCATCACCTACACCCGTCACTGCAATTCTGGCAGACGACGAGCCGCTATTACTGGAATCTCTTGCCACTGAATTGAATCGATTGTGGCCTGATTTGAACATCGTTGCTACCGCCAACAATGGCACATCGGCGATCAATGCCACCATGCAACATCAACCGGACATACTATTCCTTGATATTCAGATGCCGGGGGCGACGGGCATCGAAGTTGCCCAGGCTATAGCCGAAGACTGGCCGGAAACTACGCACGGTAAAAACCCGCCCCTCATTGTGTTTGTCACTGCTTATGATCGCTTTGCGGTTGATGCATTCAAGACGGCCGCCTGCGATTACCTTTTAAAGCCGGTTAAATCAGATCGCCTGGCCATTACCGTACACCGGGTCCAACAACAACTTCAGCACTCCCAGAATTCAGGGATCGATGCATTAGGGGCGCAGATCAGGCAATTAATGACTCAGCATGCACCGCAGGCAACTGCCGAACCTGCCACGCCACTGAAAATGATTCGCGCCAGCAGCGGAGATATCATCAGAATGATTCGAATAGACGATGTGATACTGCTGGAATCTGCTGACAAGTATGTGACTGTCTATACAGAGAACCACGAAGCGTTGATACGCGAATCACTGCGTAACCTGCTGCCACAACTCGAACCACAGCGCTTTGTGCAAATACATCGCAGCGCCATTGTGAATCTTGACCACGTAGAGGCAGCTATCAAAGATGATACCGGCAAAATGACCCTGCAACTTGCGGGTAGTGATAAATCACCAATCGTTAGTCGAGTCTACAGACATCTGTTCCAACCGATGTAGAGCTGTGTATACCTGCCTTACACAACCACCTTGTAGAACATTCTGATCACATTCCGTGAGATTGTTCTAACAGATACCGTAGACCCCGTACCTGCCTTATGAGCGCCAGTAGTTATTCGCTGCAGCGACTGTCTGAAAATTAGTCGCGATCACATGGGATGAGGCAATTAAGCTATCTGCACATTCACCATAAACGGGGCGCAGTTTCGACCTCACTTCATCCGACGGCTGGGTATACTTCACCCCCATACGGGACATTTTAATCGCTAGCTCATAACCCGCTTGCGCATCGACTGTTTCCAATGTTTCAAGCCACTTGTCAGCCATGGTCATTTATCCTGTGTCTGGTCAATCTCGAGCCGCGTTAGCGGTACAGTGACGAACTATAGCAAACAAAGGCAATATGTCACACAATCATATGACATATTAATCCGGCCGATGGTTCAACACCCAGGATTCAACAATCATGAATACAGCCCGGAAAATCACTGACCTTCTAAACAGAAAAGCGCTCAGTATCCCGGAGCTCGCACTTGAACTGGGTATTTCACGCAATTCTGCTCATCTCCAGATAAGAAAACTGGAAAAATCAGGCACTGTGCATAAGCACGAGCAGCGGGAACCAGCAGGTGCCGGGAAGCCTGCAATTCTTTATAGAACAACCGCAGGTCACGAGGATTCGCACTCGATCGCTTATAAGCCAGTGCTTGATATGCTAATCACTACCCTTATTGATGATCTACCCGCACAAGAGCGACTGGCCGTACTGGAAAAAACCGGTCGGTCACTGGCTAAAGCCAGTGGCCTCACTCCTGACACAGACATCACCACATCCATTCAAAAGTCTGTAGACGCGGTGAACTCACTAGGTGCTATGGCAGAACTCATTACTGATGGAAAAAACAATTACGTTAGTTGCCATAGCTGCCCTGTCGCGACACTGGTACATAAGGAACCAATGACCTGCAAACTGGTCGCCGCATTTTTTGAAGAAGCCACCGGTAAACAGGTCACGGTTCAATGTAAAAAAAACGACACCGTCATCTGTGGTTTTAAATTTACCTGACGCAATGAAGCTATTTTCGGCCAGCAATTAAAATCTACCATACCAGTAACACTAACTTTATTAAGTTTGCCTCCATCGATACTATCTTGTGACCGTACCGACGAAACACCTGGTTACGGGCAGAATTGCTAACAGGTTACTCTGTAGAGATTACTCGAGTTCGTTTCATCGCGAACCATGCCAATGACCCGCCAAAGATTTCAAGTATCAAATAAACAACCATCAAATTGTTAGCACGGCCATCTACGATAAAACCAATCGACCGTGTTATAGCCATACAAAAGAGTACCGTCATAATCACGACCAGGCTGAAGCGAATCTGCTCTAGCCGGTATAGATACAAAATCAATATTCCTACGGCGATATTCATACCCCCATACGTTGCACGGATATCAACGATAGCTGACGTACCGTGTATTTCACTGCCCGTAATCACAACAGACATTAAGTCTGGCACCAGGCTGAAGGAAACGCCATAAAGCAGGAATACACCTGATGCGATATAAATGACAA
Source organism: Laminaria ephemera (assembly GCA_036873875.1). Classification (NCBI taxonomy): domain Eukaryota; class Phaeophyceae; order Laminariales; family Laminariaceae; genus Laminaria; species Laminaria ephemera. The sequence continues at coordinate 38,575 of JAYJMJ010032619.1, read as the reverse complement.
TTTTCGGAAGATTCACATTCGATCCTGGAAATAGTTTTGGTCTAAAGCTGTGCTTACACATTCTCACAGATCACTCACAACCTGTTCTGCATTAGTGACAAGTCTGGTGGACAGCGCCAGGGGTCATTCAACCGGAAAGAGCGCAAACACCCGCCACTATCTTACCGATGTAATACAAACGAAAATTAACTTATGACCGGCCAACTGCTGTGTTCACCTGTCAGCAAAAAAGACGCTTTCATCTGTTGATTCATAAGTCTATCACCTCGCTTTCCAAGCTTCCATTCCATTCACTTATACATCTTGTGCAAAGGTTTTAATCAACGCGATATCTAAATTCCCGAAGCAATATTGACATACTAAAGTGGCCTTATTTGTGCACTCGATGGCTTTTCGATTTCTGAATCTATAAGCGCCCGGCGTGAATCATCAGGCTTAATAACCAGCCGGTTTAATACTCAGATCTCACTAGAACCTCTGTGATTCTGCCTGCTGACTGACAGAAGTCCGTAACGATAAATGGAAATTACCTAAGAAAAACACAGATCCATCGCCATTTATATCAAGCAAAGCAACAATGGTTGTGTTTTTTACGCACAATGAAAATTCGGACAACACTATTCAGCGCATTTCTGATTGCCGCTATATTACCAGCCGCACTCATGGGCCTGTGGTCCTACAACAATGGGGTAGAGCGCGAGTTCCTTGAAGTTAAGGATCGACACCTGCTATTAGCTCAAAGCCTGAAAGGCACGCTGGAGCGGTACCACACAGATCTTGTCAGCACCATAGATTCTATCTCCACCACTTTAGTGAATGGACAAACGCCCTCCAATCTTCAGCAACTGCTCAAGGGGGTTAATGTCGTCTGCATCTATATCATCGATGACTCAACTGGAGAGACTATCGCAAGCGTTTCTACCAACCCGGCCATTGAGGTAGAGAAACTGTCGAATCGTTATGTCACTGTTGCCCGCTCATTGTCAGTGCCTGATCAAACTGTTTTTTCACCGGTACTAGGGCACAAATCAAAAGGCAACGTTATCCTGGGCATCAGGAGGTTCGATCAAAAGCTCGCTGTATCAGTAGTCCAGACAGACTTTTTTTCAGCATTGGCTAACTCGATTTCATTTGGTGAACGCGGTCATGCCGCAATTGTAGATCACACTGGCAACCTGCTCGCCCACCCGTTACCGGAGTGGGAAGAAAACCGTTTAAATATCTCACAACTGCCAATCGTCGAAAAAATGAGGAACGGTGAATCCGGCATAGAGACTTTTTACTCACCTGCTCTTAATGATGACATGATCGCCGGTTTTGCCGCCCTTGATAACCCCGCGGGCTGGGGTGTGATGGTTCCGCAGCCGGTTTCAGAAATCTATGCAAAGGTTCGAGCAAATAATCGGGCACTGCTGGTAGCACTTGGGACAGCGTTCCCCATAGCACTTGGCTTTGCCGTGCTATTTGTAAACTCACTGGCTACACCACTGGAACGTTTTCTGGCATTAATGAAGTCAAACGCTGAACATGAACATGTGCGCCAGGCAGATACCGAAAACGGCATTCTCCCCTTTACTGAAATCACAGAGTTTAACGCCAGCTACAATGCGATGGCACAAAGAGTCAACGCGGCCAAATCCAGAATTGTAGAACTTGCCTATTTTGATAACGTGACGGGCCTGCCTAATCGGGCAAAGCTTGAAAAACACACAGACAACGTATTAAGCAATGTAACGCAACTTAAATCCGGTGGTGCATTTGTATTCATTGATGTTGACAATTTCAAACAGGTCAACGACCTGTTCAATCACGCGACAGGCGATATGTTCCTGCGGGATACCGCACTAAAACTTAAAAAAGTAGTTGCCAGCACCACACTAATACACACCAACACCTCTATAAAAAGAATTGCCCCGTTGGTTGCCCGTATTGGTGGAGACGAATTCGCGATCTTGTTTCCGGGACTGAACAACAAAGCAGATACAACGGCATTCTTAACCGCGTTAAATGTTGAACTGACCGAACCGGGGGAGAACCTGCCGGATATCAACGAGCGAAGCTCAAGTATCGGATGCTCAATGTATCCGGCAGATGGCGAGCACCTGTCAGACTTGATGAAAACAGCTGATATCGCAATGTACCACGCCAAACGTGCCGGGAAAAACCGGCATCAGATCTTCGACGACTCCATTGTTGCACTCACAAGCTCCGAAATAGTGAAAGCTGTATCCAAAGCCATAGACAATGATGAAATGACTCTGGAATACCAGCCAAAAATTTGCGCACACTCCAGGCGTCTCTGCGGGGTGGAGGCACTGGTTAGATGGGATAACCCCGAACATGGCAGAATAATGCCGGACAAATGGATACCGGCAATCACCAACACACCGATAATACGCAAGCTGGGTACCTGGGTGGCAACCCGCGCTATGGCCGATCAAAAGCAAATGCTGAAAGCAGATTTACAAATCGCTGTCGCGATCAATATCAGTAGTGAGCATTTCGAAGCACCGGGGTTTGACGAGTGGCTTTATTCCACAGCGATTGCGAACAACTGTGATCCGCAGTTTTTTGAAATCGAACTTACCGAAAACACCCTGTTTTCATCAAGCAACGCCGCAGAGACCACGCTTCGTGCACTGAGCAATTTCGGATTCAAGATCTCAATTGATGACTTTGGAACCGGATATTCAAATATCGCCAGACTGAGCCAATTGTCTATCCATAGTTTAAAGATTGATCGCAGTATTCTTGCTACTGCCTATCAGGACAAAAAAATGGCCTCGATAATGGAGTGCATCGTTATGATGGCGAACAAGCTGAATGTAGAAACTGTGGTAGAGGGTGTCGAGAATGACCAGCAGATTACCTACTGCACATCGCTTGGTGTCGATGTATTACAGGGTTTTTATTTCGCGGGAAGCTTGCCGCTCGCAGACTTGATTACATGGAATATAAAAAGGCAGGAAACACTCAGCACTGCCCAGAACCCGATCGTTCGGTCGACTTCCCCTGAACACGAAGCATCCGTGGCAGCGGTCAGCTGAAACTTATAAAACAGCAGCCTGAATAGATAACGGCAGTCTAATCGAGACTGCCGTTACGTCACCACTTAACCAGGTTTCTAGAACCTGCGTATCTCCCCTGTTTTCACCCGTGATACAAAAGATGCGAGCTCTCTCTTAACTACCGGCATCAGGAAATACAGACCGATAATATTAAAGATACTCATGGCGAATATTGCCGCGTCTGAAAAATCAATCACAGCACCAAAGCTGATTGATGCGCCAATCACCACGAACACACAAAATATTATTTTGTAAATAATCTCATTGATGCGCCCTTCCCCGAACAGGTAGGTCCAGGCTTTCAATCCATAGTAGGACCAGGAGATCATGGTAGAAATAGCAAACATCACCACCGCTATTGCCAGGGGATACTTAAACCAGTCTGCCGTATCCTGAAATGCAGCCGCTGTCAGGTTAACCCCGGTCAAGCCCGACCCGTCGAACGGCCCCGCATTGATGCCCGATATGGTAATCACCAGCGCTGTCATCGTACAGATGATTACCGTATCAATGAACGGCTCCAGCAACGCGACCAGACCCTCGGTAACAGGCTCTTTGGTTTTTACCGCAGAGTGCGCAATCGCTGCAGAACCAACACCTGCCTCGTTAGAGAATGTTGCCCGCTTTAACCCCTGAATCAACGCGCCGATAAATCCGCCGGTGACACCTTCAGCGGAAAACGCACCATCGAAAATGGCTGTAAATGCCGGTCCAACCTGCTCTAGGTTGGAAAAAATAACGATCAATGACATTGCGATATAGATCGCTGCCATCACAGGAACCAGCCTGGACGTCACACTTGCTATGGAAGGCATTCCGCCCACAATCACAGCGAATACAAACGCGGCGAGTATAACCCCGACGACCCAGCCGTAACCCTCAGGCAATCCGAACGTACTCACAAGCATGGCGTTCGCCTGATTGCCCTGGAACATATTGCCGCCACCCAAAGCACCCAGAATGGTCATAATGGCAAACGCTACCGCTAAAAAACGGCCCAGGCCCTTTAAGCCACGCTCTTCGAGACCACGACTCAAGTAATACATCGGTCCGCCGGACACCGCCCCTGACGGCAGGATCGTCCGGTACTTCACACCCAGCGTACACTCCACAAACTTTGAAGCCATCCCGAAGATACCCACGAGTATCATCCAGAAGGTAGCACCCGGACCACCTATCGCTAAAGCGGCTCCAACGCCTGCGATATTCCCGAGGCCGACAGTGCCTGACAACGCGGTGGTCAGCGCCTGAAAGTGGGATATTTCACCCTCGCCTTTTGAATCCGGATCAGTGTACTTGCCTCTGACGATATCAAACGCCAATTTGAACTTACTGAATTGCACGAACCCGAAATAGAAAGTAAATACCAGTGCCGCAATCAACAACCAGCCGGCGATTAACGGGAAATTCGCCTCTCCAACAGGCACAGATGTAAAGATCAGACTGGCAAACCAACCAAGATAGTCGGTAAAAAACTTATCGACTGCCTCGTCTATTCCCGCGTAGGCACTGGCTGATCCCATCAATAAAACCAGTGATGCCGAGACTACAGTCATACTGCGTTTAAGTGCATTCATTCCCCTCTCCCTTTATGCGCTTTTTAATTATCCCAGGCTTACAATCCCTGGTTCCGGGCTAAATTTTCAGACTACAAAACCCCGACACAACATCAGCCACACTGATTACCATATAGTATTTCTCTTGCAACGGGCAATCAGTATTGTTACCGGAATACGGATCGTATCGTGTCATCCCGAAAAAAACTGAAGCACAAGAGACGGTAAATCAGATGACAGAAACGCTGAACCTGTGGCCAAAATCAGTCTCGTTTTCAAACCGGCCCGGGCTGTTTTTCAGCCCCGTCCGGTATTCATAAATATCTTTCCCGATCATCCACGAACTATAGGTTCACCAGCTGATCACATCCGCACCGCATAGAACGCGGAACACCAATTCCCGCGGTACGCTACGTAAAACTAATTTTTTCTGATACGGTTGGCTCTATGGACAACTCAAAAAACACCGCCAGTGTATTACTGATAGATGATGAAGAGACATTCACAAGACAAACACTGGAGTTTCTAGAGCCGGAAGGGTTTAGCGTTCACACAGAAAATAACGGCCACGAAGCGCTTAATAGCATCAACAGGATAAACCCGGATGTCTTGATTCTGGATGTTGATCTTGGCCTTAACGACACGGACGGTCGCGTGATCTGTCAGCAAGTCACACAAACAGAACGGTATCAACAAGGCAGGCTGGGTATCATTTTGATCTCCGGCCAGTATATCAATCCCGCTGACGAACTATTTGGCTATGGAGCCGGCGCTGATAACTATCTGACCAAACCATTCAAAATGGCACACCTCACCGCCCGCATTCATGCAGTGCTTAGACACGTAAACAGGCATAAAACAGCCGAACCTTACAGAAGTGACTTTCTGGCAGTTGATTTCGAAAAACGAACGGTACATGTTAGCGATGTACCCATCGATCTATCTAAACTTGAATTCGACCTGCTCGCCTACCTGATTCGCGCAGACGGTCGGGTCTGTGTTAAGAGCGAGCTTCTGGAAGAAGTTTGGGGAACCACGCATATAGAAGAAGGGGCGATCGCCAAATGTATCTCTATTTTGCGGTCTAAACTTGCAAAAGCCTCACCCCACAGATTTATTGTCAATGTACACGGTGTCGGATACAAATACGAATCCGGCCCCATGAATACCGCTTAACATGACTGTATTAATCTTATTAATATCAGGAATTCTGTTAATTACCTGCGGTGTGCTTGTGCTAAAAATTCATCGGGCGCAACAAGCCAATATAGCCAGTTTTATGTATACACTGACCCACCACAGCCTGAGCAACCCGATACAAAGCGCACAGGCTGCGACTGACAACATAGAACGTGAAATAAATCGCTCAAATAGTACCGAAGACATCCGTTGTTCAGAGGCCATCAAAGATCTAAACCAGTCCCTTGGACGACTGTCGTCGACTGCGCATAATCTACGCCACCTGGCACTGCTTGAAGTTACTGAAAGCGCTGAATTGAAAGAACGGGTTAATTTGGTTCTGATTGCACAAGAGCTTATTCTGGAACTCGGTGAAAACGCCGAGAAGTCCGGAGTCAGGCTGTTGTACGAGGGAAAAAGCAAAGCAATCATGGTGCTTCAGCAACCAGAGTTTATCCGTAACATACTGGATAACGTGCTTAGAAATGCGATCAAATATACGGTCGGACAAAAAGACGCGTGTGTGGTTCTAAGCGTGGTAGATCAGTCTGATAAAGCCGTGATAGTCATCAGTGACAACGGTACGGGTATCAGTAGCACGCAACTGGATTCGCTCACTCAACAACCGCAAAAACCCATGGCCCATACAATAGCTAAAGCAGGATCAGGCCTTGGACTCTATCTGGTCAAGCGTTTGTTAACCCAATGTGGCGGTTCCATAGATTTCAGTAGCGAACTCAACAAGGGAACTGTCGTCACTATTCACTTGCCTTCCGTGACAGCCGTCGAATGATGGCCCGGTACAGTTAATGTTAGCGACCAACCACCTGGAGGTACTCGGGAAGGTACTTATCGTCGCAGGCGTTGTCAGTATCGCCTCGTCTGTATTTTTCTGGCAAAACCGTGGACAAGCTCACTCAGAGGTGCCACCCCTGGCCTCTATTCAGCAAAGAGGCTATATAAAATGTGGCGTCGCTTCTAATCGACCGGGATTAAGCGTCATCAACATTGAGTCCCGGGTTTCAACAAACAGCGCTCTGGCACCGGATGATCAGAAGCTAACCCTGTACACAGACTCTATCGGCCTTGAAGCGGACATGTGCCGGGCAGTGTCTATCGGTTTGTTTGGCACTGATGAGGATCATCTGTACTTTCACGTGGCAGACGGCAACTGGAACAACCGCATGGACAGCATTGTCGATGGCACGATAGACATTCTTTTCAGACAAGCAGCCATTCAGCCGGAAATGGGCACATCCCACCCTGTAGATCACGGACCCGTGGTCTACTTTGAACGCATTGTACTATTAGCAGCGAAGACACAGGCGACTGCCAATGATCCAGGTCTTTCAGGCAAACGCATCTGTGCTATCGCTAATTCATTCTCAGAGACTATTGCACGCGAATATACACAACGACTCAAGCGGGGGTGGGTATTCCCCGACAACTTCAACCCTTCGGCTAAATATCGCAACTACAGCGAACTACTTGATGCGCTGCTATCGGATCAATGTGATGCAATAGCGGGCCGGTTTGCCACTTTGCATACCGGTATAGTGAATCGGAGCACCCTGAAAAACTTTCACTTATTATCCCTGCCAAAATCTACACCGGTTCCGACCGCTGGCGTGGTATCCAGCAAAGCCAATCTGTTTAATCAGTTAGCCAGCCATGCAATCTGGACATTGCTCCGGGCTGAGGCCAGCGAACAAACCGCTGAAACTGTCCCTCTCGATTTTAACTCGAGTTACTGGATATTGCAGGGTTTAGACAGTGAATACCCTGCAAGAATTATCCAGCAACTGGGAAACTACTCAGAAATCTATCAGCGACACTTTGGGGCAACACTGCCTGATGCCGGACCGAATACTCACTATTCGCTCACCACAGAAGGCAGGCTGATTTCACCAAAGTAGATCATATTACTCTGACTGTTTTTCCTTATTTTTATTTTCAAGCTTTTGTATTAAACCGTCTATGCCTCCTTTCTGTAGCTCTGTTTTGAATAGTGACTTATTTCCTATCAGGACACTCACCCCGTCAACTGACAGATCAAATATCCGCCAGCCGTGTTTTGTAGATCTGGTTGCGTAATTGACCTTGTAGGCTTTACCTGAACCTGGATCTTCAAAGACCGTTTTGACCATAGCCACTTTGGCAGACGAATCTCCGTCAAACGGCAGTGCTTGCATTTTGAAGTCGGCGAACTGAAACAAAGTAGTGCCGAAAGCATTAATCAACATATCACGGTAGGCGTTGACCAGTGCTCTGCGCTGATCTGTGGTTGCAGACTTATAGGTTTTATGACCAACTGTGTTTGCTGTCATCCGTTTGAAGTCAATATCCTTCAGGATATCGTCCTCAAATAGATCAACACCTTTAGAATCAGAAGCGCTTCGGACCGCCACAAACACCCTCTCGGTTAAGTTTTCTACCAGATCCTGCGCCGGATGCGCGTAGATGCTGTTGGATGTCAGTAGCAACAGCGGCATTAATACTGAGAACACCCAACCGTTGTAAATGCTTTTCCGTACCGCAAGGCACGTTCTGAGAAGGTTTTTCACTGGCAATTTCCTTTCAGAAAATAGCAATCCTGCATCATGATGCCAAACCCGTACAGCGTGAACAGTTGAGCACTCTGTCGAAACTCGTACCGGGGATAACTCTCTGTGCCGGCAATTGAATCTGTTCTCCAGTCCCTGAAGGTTTCGGCTGAGCTGAAAGTCTCGGTCCGGTTGAAATATAGGACGGCCTTAATTCGGGATTGTGTCTTTAACCAGCTACGAGCATGTAAGAACCACTTTCCACGCTTGGCAGGATCCTGAGCTGTCGGATCTTCCGCCGCGCCAAACTCAGCCAGCATCAATGGTTTTGATGGCGTGTTTGCTTTTGACCAGGCGACAAAGCCACGCGCTATTTGCTCAAGAGATTTCCAGTTATTATTAAACGCCGTGTTATAGGGATCGGCACTGACCCAGTCTATGTAGGCATCACCGGGGTACATATCGACAGGTTCAGGAAAGCCCGGTTGCCGTGTAGCAGCGTCAAAGGTAGTCGCCTGCAGTATCCAGACAAAGTCCACATTCATCGCCCCAACGTTATCGAATACGTTGACGAGTCGCCGCCATGCATTTTTATAGTCTGCAGCACTGCCCATGTCATAGCCTTTACCAACCGGCACACATTGATAGTTCGCATTCGCGACTTTTCTGTTGTGGCAGCGAATTTCGTTTTCCGGTTCAAGTACGAATGAAAAACCAAGTTGCGGTACACCGGAGTCCCTGATTTTAATGGCGATATCCGTTAACTTCTGATCAAATTTACCGGCGGCAATACAGTTCCACACTTTACGCCCTGAACCATCCGGACAACTAATTTCGCGACTACCGTTCAAGTCCACAGCCTGATTAAGCGTATAAAGCGATATCACCGGAATACGACCGGCATCAGAAGTCGCCTTGATGTAGGGATTAAGCTCGTTGTTCTTAACCAGATTGTCCCAACGATAGAATTGTCGGTCCATAGACAAGCGTTGATCAGTTCTTTGATAAATTCGGTTTTCGAATTTTCTGATGGCCTCCAGGCGCGCCTGCCAGTTAGTGGACTGCTCTACGGTATAGACACCTGCATGTATACCCTGCTCCGGGATCGGGATCACCGTGGCATCAAATACGACCGGGTTGTTCTGCACCTGAATCTGGCGTGTTATCGTTTTAAGATCACGGCCATCATTAGTCACTGCGCGAATAATCATGGTGTGCGGGCCATCAGTCAGGCGTGAGGTATCAACTCGAGCAGAAAACCCTCTGGCAAAAACCCGATCGTTATTGACCGGCCGGCTGTATACCAGACCATTGTTATTGTCGAACTTGATATTGACTTTATCGGCCCTGACCCGCACGACACCGGTGACATTATAGAGCCCTGACAACACATTATTGGCTCTGGGATTGTTGACCACCAGCGGAGTATTGTAAAATTTGACCCAGCGATTTCTGGTCGATACCACACGCCCGTTGTTGATCGTCAATACGGTAATCTTATGGGAGCCGTTTTTATATCTTGCTGTATTAAGCGTAAAACTGTATCTGGATTTACCTGCCGTGACTGGCTGCGTTTTAACAAAATTCCCATCAACTTTAAGGTTGATTTTTTGCGCATTCGGATTGCTGGCTGACGGGGCATCGACAGTCACTGTAATTACCCCCTCCTCTGTGACACCTGCACCAGGGGAAATATAATTGATCGCCGCCGAAGCAGAGGGTGCGGAAACCAGATAGAACGCAATCATGCCCAGGATGGTCAGCAATCCCCTGCGCCGGATCTCTTTACTGTTCATTTTTAAATTTCCTCTCTATGTAGTGGTAATACGCCCGCCACGAGCGTCACCGTTATCTAATAGTTTTTAGTTGGAAATTTCTTTACCCAATTCTTACCGAATGCATCCGTGTTCATCTGGAACAGAATAATAGCTACCGTGATTACGCTGCTACACTTCTGACCGCAATCCAGGGCTCAATATCACCAGCTAACCCTGCCGCCTCCCCGAACTCTACATGCTCTACGGTGAATCCGGCATTTTTCAGATGATCCCGTAACTCTGCCTCTGAGTAGTAACTGTAAAGACGATCCAGCTTATCCCGAATCGTGCCTTCCCCTGTCTTCATTCCCAAATGGAGTATTCCCCGGGGTTTTAATGCCTGATGCAACGCATTAAGTATTGATGGAAATTCCTCGGGCGTGGCATGTAGCAGACTGAAGTTAGCCCAAACCCCATCATAAGTATCTATCGAATTGATATCCTCAAACATCGCTTGCCTCGCACCAATATCAAAGGATTGGTTTGCAAGCTTCACCATCTCGATGGATGCGTCGGTAGGGTCCACCTTTAACCCGTGTTCCCTCATTGTTACAGAGGAAACTGCCGGCCCGCAGCCCAAATCAAGTACGTAAGACTCTGGCTTGAACCGGGTGATAAAATCGAGCAGGATCTGATCCTCCGGCACGTCTTTGATGATATCCAGATAATTGTCGACTTGTGAGTCGTAGACAGAAACGGTTTTTTGATCACTCATTCTGATTTTTCCTTTTAAACCCCACCCAATACCCGGTGATACCCGGCTGCATTAATCAATACAGATTGATCGGGCACCATGCCTACGAATGTACAAGCCGTATGGTGTAATCCGAAACGACGGTTTGAATCCTGTTGATTATCAGCCAGCCTTAGTCTGATAAACACAAACTACCACGTTCTATACAGATTTAATTAAAACTGTATATCGGGCTACTCCAGGCAATATGCCCGTCTTCCATCGTGATACGGACAAAAATTATACTGTCACCGCTCGACGGGATACTGACTTCACGGGTAAGCTTGACAGGCTTATTGCTCAGCTTCTCAGGCAGGCGCTGAACCACCAAAGACTTATCAAGCCCTCCGCACTCGATTTCAATCCCGTCTGCATTAACAGCAGAAAGCCTGGTTTCAATTTTACCCTGATTGGTATCCACCACCAGAGTTGCGTCAGGTGACTCGTTTTTCACCCGGAAATCCACTGACTGGGCGCCCCCTGTTGTCACACTTTTCCATTCAATGCGATTGCGTGACACCAACACTGGCTGACGATCAGGGTTATAAAAATTAATAGCGTTGATATCAATGATAGCTGCACCGTTAACATCTGCACCCACTGACCAGTTCACCAATCGCTGCCGACCGCGGGTCTCCTGACCCTTACAGCTTATCCGGTAGCGTGACCCAAGATCAGATCCGGTATAGGGACGGTAACATTCAATCATCTTTACACCATCGAAAAACTCGACCTTCTCGATGGCAGACCCGGCTAGTACTTCAATGCTGAAAGTCGCGCTGCTTTGATTCGTCTGTACGATATCACCCATGATTGCACGGGTGCTAACTTCATGCTCTGTGTTGCCCAATGCAGGATTTTTAAGATAAACCTTAGCGGGCTCTGCATACGTCATACTTGCTGAAAGAAATAACCGGCAGCCAGTGGTAGCATAGTGATGCCTTCGCCGAAACTCATTGAATAAACTATCGCGTGTCAGCTCTGGCAGTAAGTGGCATGTTAAGCCACCGTAAGAACCGAACTTCGCGTCTCCCGGATACGAGGCACCGGGCCGTCCCTTATGGCCGTCAGACCCTGCGACAATCCCAATCCGATAGCCCATCTTCAAGGCATCCTGAACGATCCAGTCAAATGTACCCCAGCTTGAATGCACTTCTACGGAGGGCTCTACACTGGCATCGTGCGCATACGTCACATCAGCAAACCGACCACCGACATGCGGCACAACCAATACATCTTCTCCGGCGAGGGCTGCGAACAGGTCAGTCACATCGTGGCAATCAGTATCGGGCCGGGTTTTATCCCGGATGATCGCACGACTGGAGCGGTAGATCGGCCTGCCTTCTTTGCGATACCAGATATTATGATCCCCGCCCAACCCGGTGTTACCTGACCATTCGTAGCCGGGTAGTGCGAGAAATTTACCTTCTTCGTTAAACTCTGCAGTAAGGCTGTTTATTTCATCCCAGAAGTCATCCGTAATCTGAAAATCATTACCCTGATGCCCCGCTATATCGACAAAAGAACGGTGCTTTGCAAAGAAAAAATAATCCCTTGCAGATCCTGATCCTATAGTCTCACCCGACTGACCATGCATGTCGGACCAATAGTGTGCAAACGCACCCTCTTGTTCAATACGCAACGGATTAGTAAAGGCAACATTTTTATCATTGATCTGCACATCAATGTGATAATCACCCGCCGCTTCTGCCAGCAGATCATCCAGCACCACTGAGAAATCCCCTGACTTGAAAGTAACCGTTTCAGGAAGACCTTTAATGGGTTGGTTGGCAACCAGGTTCACATCACCCGAAAATTGGTCTGAGGGGTTACCCCATCGGTCTTCGGGTTTGATAATAAGCCGGAAGGGCTGACCGACGCGACGCAACGTTGGAAGAATAGCTTTCCAGTTTTCAGCTTCACCCGCGACAATAGCTATCATCGGCTGTTGATCTTCCGGCAACGGCGTATAGTCCACCGTCGCGAATGCATCCACTGTAATTCGAAACTGATGTTGCGCCTCGACGTGTGTCTGGCTGCGCACACCGGGTGACCCTTGCCGTGGATCACCTATTCGAAATGTTATCTGATCACCCGGCTTTAAAAACTGTTTGCACAGAATAGTGATGCAATGCCCCCAGGGCCTGATATTACGTTTGTAGCTGTATTCAGCCTCAAACGTTGCCCCATTGGATATTTCAACGCTAAGAAAACCGGGTGCCTCCGGATTATCCATTTGTAACGGTGTCATATCTGAATGCGTGCGAAAGGCTAACTTTAGGCCACCCTGATCATCAATCCCGAATTTTCCGGCAGTATAGACAACCGTATAACTTTGCCAGCTGCCAGCCTCTACAGGCCCTTGCGGCCTTACTATGGCGGACCCCATTAAGTCGGGTCGGTAGTCGTGGTTGGGCATGACGTGTTCCTTTGATTCGCTACCAGTTGTTTGTCGCGTGGTTAGCTGTAGGGGTTTGAAGTGCCACGCGACTCAAGCCAGTCGACACGCATCTCCGGCACGGAAGCCAACAACTGCCCGGTATAAGGATGCATGGGTGGTGTCATCACTTCATTGGTTAATCCGAACTCAACAACCACGCCTTCCTGCATCACAGCGATAGTATCAGCAATGGATGCAATCACCGACAGATCGTGAGAGATAAACAAATAGCCGATATCGAGCTTTGATTGTAGATTGACCAGCAGCTCTAGTATCGCCTTGGCGACCACCGTATCCAGTGCAGAAGTAATTTCATCACAAATGATCAGTTTGGGTTCTGCGGCCAGTGCCCGTGCCAGGTTAACCCGTTGACGTTCCCCACCCGATAGCTGCCGCGGTAAGCGATTAGCATACGCCACCGGTAGTTCAACCAGTTCCAACAATTCGTTTACTCGCCGTGCCACTGATTGATCATCTAACTCAAAATAAAATTGCAGTGGTCGCCCCAATATCTTTGCAATCGTATGACGAGGGTTCAGCGCCACATCGGCCATTTGAAAGGCAAACTGGATATCGCGCAGGGAATCCCTGTCTCTGAAGTCGATACTCTCGTTCAGCACCTGACCGGCCAGTTCAATCTGCCCGCTCTTCGGCGGCATCAAACCAGACACCACTCTGGCCAGTGTTGTCTTGCCAGAACCGGATTCGCCAATCACCCCCAGAGTACGACCCGCATGAACATCGACATTGATATCTTTCAGTGCAATAAATTGGTGCTGCTTACCATAACCTGCGGTCACTGACCCCACTCGTAGCAAAGGTTGATACGGTGACGACCCGGTTGCCTGTGGCAGTTCACGGGCGACGGGCAAGTGCTCCGGCATCACATGTGCCGCACCGATTAATTGTTGCGTGTAAGGATGTTCAGGATGCTCAATGATCGCTTGCACCGAACCCTGCTCGACAACCTGCCCGTCTTTTAACACCACAATATCGTCCGCAATCTGTGCAACAACCGCCAGGTCGTGGCTTACATAAATGGCAGAGGTGTTATTGTTTTTGATTAATTTTTTAAACGAACGCAACACCTCGATCTGTGTTGTCACATCCAGAGCGGTTGTGGGTTCGTCCAGAATTAAAAACTGCGGATCACACATCATGGCCATTGCCGCCATCAGTCGTTGCAACTGCCCGCCGCTTACCTGATGCGGGTAACGAGTACCGATAGTATCCGGATTCGGCAGATCCAGCTCCCGGTACAGTTGACGCGCTTTTGCCAAAGCAGTTTTACGATCCATGAGTTTATGCAACAAAGCACTTTCAATCACCTGCCGGTCAATCGTCCACGCTGCATTAAAAGCAGCCACCGCGCTCTGTGCAATGTAGGCGATTTTCCTGCCACGAAGCTGCCGTTTATCTGCTGTCGACAACGCTAGTAGCTCTGTTCCATCAAGCATCACCTGCCCTGAATCTACCCGACAACCCGCACGGGTATAGCCAAGACAAGCAAGCGCAATAGTGGTCTTGCCAGACCCTGATTCTCCAATTAACGCGGTTACTTTTCCGCGGCCAACGGAAAAACTGACCTCTTGCAGAATAGGGATTGTCTGCCCTTTTCTACCAGCGGCACTGATATTGAGTGAGTTAATAGTCAGTACGGCATCGGCGTTGGGCGCGCTCAAAATTCCTCCGGCAATGCCGCATCAGTTGTTTTTAAATACCAATCCACCAGCAAATTAACTGATAGCGTGACCATTGCAATACAGACTGCCGGATAAATAGGCGTATAGGTTTCGTACAGTAACCCCTGCATGTTTTCTTTGACCATGACACCAAGGTCTGCATGCGGCGGTTGCACGCCCAGCCCCAGAAAACTCAGTGCCGATATAAACAAGATCGCGTAAGTAAACCGGATACCGAACTCTGCCGCTAATGGCGCTACAGCATTCGGCAGGATTTCCTGCCACATTATCCAGCGAAGCCCTTCGCCGCGCACCCGCGCGGCTTCGATGTAGTCCTGCACAACGATATCCATGCCCAGCGCGCGGGCCACCCTGAACACCCGGGTGGCATCAATCAGTGCGACGGTCACCACCAGCACAGGAATGGAAGAGCCAAGGGCAGAGATCACAATCAAGGCCACCATAATTGCCGGAAAAGAAATCAATACATCAACGATACGGCTCAGCACTGAATCAACCATGCCGCGTTTTATCGCTGCAAGAAAGCCAAAGCTGCAACCTACAACAAATGCAAACAGGGCAATGACAAATGCAACGGTTAAAGTGACACGCGCACCGTATAAAAGCCGTGAAAAAACATCACGCCCCAGAAAATCACTGCCCAGCCAGAACTGCTCTGATGGATAGGCAAAGCTCTCGTCGGTGAGAATAGCCGCCTCCGGATGCGGTGCCAGCAGCGGTGCAAACAGCACGACAATAATAAACGCCAACAACACGATTATTGAGATCACAGCAGTGATCGTTAATTGCGAAACCAGCGCCTTAAACGTACCTTCATCCTGTTCATCATCAGAGGCTCTCCCGGAACTGGCATGTCTCACTTGGGATACCTCAGCCGCGGGTTACTGACAATAGCGACGATATCTGCGATCAGATTCAGCACAACATAAACCGCACAAAAGACTAACGCACAAATTTGTATCACGGGGATATCCCGGGTAGTGACCGCTTCCACCATCAGACGACCCATACCGGAAAAGTTAAAAAGACTTTCCACCACCACAATACCCGAGATCAGGTAGGCGAGATTCAACACGACAACATTGGCAATGGGCGCCAGCGCATTGGGCAGTGCGTGCACCAGCAACAGTCGTGTCCGCGGTACGCCTTTAAGGAGTGCCATTTCAGAAGCCGGAGAACTCAATACATTAATGACTGCCGAGCGCGTCATGCGAACCATATGCGCCAACACAGTGAATACCAACACCGTCACCGGCAGCACCATTTGTCGCAGCACGGTGAGTAAATCCTGATCCGGTTTCAGGTTGGCGATCGCTGGCAGCCAACCCAGCTTCACCGAAAAAATAGTCACCAGAACAATAGCCACCAGAAAATCCGGTAGTGAAATCAGACTCAGTGATAATCCGGATATCCCTCTGTCGAGCAGGCTATTAGGCTTTAAAGCACACAATAGCCCCAGACCAATAGACAGAGGCACTGCAACCAATGCCGTTACCCCTGCAAGCAATGCGGTATTGCGAAGGCGTTCAGACAGCATTTCTGCGATGTCGGCACCACTCACCAGTGATGTACCCAACGTGCCGCTTAATATAGAGGTAAGCCAGTTGAAATAGCGTGTGGTGACAGGCGCATCGAGACCCAACCGTGTGCGTACGTTCTCGAGTAATTCCGGGGTAGCACCCTGCCCTAAAATAGCCTGCGCCACATCACCGGGGAGTATTTCAGTACCGGCGAATATCAACAATGACACCAGAAACAGTATCACCACACCCAACAGCAGGCGCTTAACGATTAACGTGATCAGCGACATTGCTTACCAGAACGACTCACACGTGGCAGAGAAAACAATAGAGTTTATGCCATGCCAAAGACTTTCGCCGCCGGCACACCAATCCGCCTGTGACACAGGCGGATTGACCACGGCGGGGTATCATTAAACCGGTTTGCAGTCACTCGCTCAGGAATCAATCCAGACTGTTCTGGCAAATTGATAAAAGCCTAATGGACCGGACGGATGCGAACTGATGCCTTGCACATTGGTGGCTTTGGCATCAAGAATATCCCGGAACGCAAGCGTTGCATGGCCGCCATCATCCTGCAGAATCTGCTGCATCTCGCAGTACATTTCTTTTCGCTTATCAAAATCGACTGTCGATCTGGCCTCCAGTAACAAGCTGTCAAAACGTTTATCGGCAAACTTGGTTTCGTTCCAGTCACTGTCCCCCTTAAAGGCAATCGAAAACATAAGATCAGGAACCGGGCGCATATCCCAACCCGAAGCAACCATCGGTTTTTGTATCCATACCGCAGACCAATAAGTATCTGCCGGTGGGTTAATCAGGTTTAAATTAATACCTGCCTCAGCAGCTGATTGCTGCAACACCTGACACGCGGCCAACGCGCCGGCGCCCGGTACATCAGACCCGTAGAAATCGATTGGTGTGTTCTCTAGTCCGGCCTTCTTGATATGAAAGCGGGCTTTGTCCGGGTCATAGGTGCGCTGTTCAATATCGCTGCAGAAGTACGGATCAGTGGGTGAGATAGGATGATCGTTACCGACACTGCCATAGCCTTTGAATACGTTTTTAACGATCTGTTCGCGATTAATGGCGTATTTCATCGCCATTCTAAAATCAGCATTGTTGGTTGGTTCGCGATCAAGCATCATCGCCAGATTGACAAAGGCACCACTCGGGCTGCGAATGAGATCAACCTTTTTATTGCGCTCTATTAGCCGAACTGCCTTGGGATCAAGCTCGAGCATCACGTTTATATCACCCGATAATAATGCGTTTACACGGGCGGTGATATCACCAATGCCAATGACTTCCATTTCATCAACCCAGGGACCATCCGACCCCCAATAGTTATCATTGCGTTCGAATACGTAGCGAGTTCCGGGCTTCCATTCCTTAACCTTAAAAGGCCCGGTACCAACGGTGGTGCTGGTAAAATCTTCGTAGCCATTCTGCGAAATCTGCACTCTGGTATCAGACAATACCACTGGAAAATCAGCGTTTGGTGCGGTTAGCTTAAAATGCACAACATGATCACCGTCTTTTTTCATCTCGGCAATCTGGCTCATGTAACCTTTGGCGGGAGACTCTGTGCCCTCTCTGGTATGACGCGAACAAGAGTAGATAACATCATCAGCGGTAAACGGCTTGCCATCATGCCATTCGACATCCGTTCGCAGTTTAAATATCCATTCACTGGCATCTGCACCGGATTCCCATGATTCTGCAAGCCACGGCACAGGCTTAAGGTCAGGTCCACGGTTAACCAGGCTGTCGTACACCGAAAAGCCCATTAAAATATTGGCTGTCGAAAAATAAGCAGTGGGGTCCAGAGAATCTTTGGCTTGTGCCGCTTCAACCCCCAGCGTAATTTTACCGCCTCTTTTTGGTGTTGCCGCGTGCGCTGGCTGAGACAACAGTGATGGAATAGCGGCGGTACTGACTCCCGCAACCCCCATGTACTGCATAAACTGCCGACGTGATATCTGGTTTTGGTGCAGGGCTTTAAGAAGCTCTTCCGGCGAAGCCATGATATTTTCCTCTCGAAATTATTGCCGCGAACACGCGTGGTTCCCAAACATTCTTAAACACTTACCGGGTTAAAGCAAGAATTTGCCAACGCCCGTCAGCCAATACCACCATAAATCCGTAGTAAAACGGCCAAAACTCGCGATAGAATGAGGTTTACCTGGCGCATGCCACACGATCATCGAAAATCAGCGGTTTCAGTCCCGGGCACTGCGAAGGACAAACCGATGAACACCGGGGAAATATCAATGCATAGAGCAACGACGCTTGTCGATCTGGATCGTTATCCGATCGAGAATATTAATACCGGTAGCGGGCAGACACTGGCACAAACTTGTAGACAGCAATATCAGGAAACCGGCTTATGTATGTTACCCGGGTTCATCAAACCCGATGCCCTAACCAGTCTGGCAGCAGAAGCAGAATTAAAAAAATCAGACGCCTACTTCTGCAAGAGTACTCATAACGCCTACCTGTCAGATGAATCACCTGCAGATCACACAGGCTCTGATGCCATGACACGGCAGGAAGAAACCTTTGTGGGCTCTGTACCCTATGATCGCATCGATACCGACAGCCAGCTCAATCAACTCTACACATGGGATCCACTAAAAGATTTTATCGGGCATGTATTAGGAAAAGAATCATTCTATCGATTTGCTGATCCGTTTGGCGCATGCTCTATTAACGTATTCGTTGATGGTGGCGAGCATGGCTGGCATTTCGACGAATCAGAATTCACCGTCACCTTAATGCTGCAAAAACCAGATATCGGCGGATCATTCGAATACGTGCCTCGTATCAGAGGACTGGCTGACGAAGAGAAAATTGTTTCATCAGTATTAGATGGTGAAAGAGACAAAGTCTTTGAGCTTCCATTCACCGCAGGTACTTTACTTATTTTCGGCGGGCGCCAGACACTGCACCGCGTTACACGTGTCTCTGGAGACAAAGCCCGTCTTGTACCGGTACTTTGCTACAGCGAGGCTCCGGATGTAGTTAACAGCGAATCAGTCCGAAAGCTGTTCTGGGGTCGAACCGGACCAGACGATTCTGCTACCCACGCTCAACCTACCGCCTGAAGCCACCACGGAGTGAACCATGCCGGTCAGTGCAGATCAGATCTCAACGTTCGAACAGGATGGTGTTATTTGTTTAAGAGGCTTGTTCGACCCCGACTGGCTTCGGAAACTTGCCATCGGTGTTGAAAAGAACTTTGAGAACCCGGGGCCTTATCACACAGTCTATACATCTGAGGGCAGCCCCGGCGGTTTCTACGACGACTACTGCAACTGGAGCCGCATTGACGAGTACGGGGACTTTATAGCTAATTCACCAGCCGCAGAGATTGCAGCCAGACTGATGAATTCTGCAAACGCACGGATTTACCATGAACATGTGCTGGTCAAAGAACCCGGCACCAAAGAGCCGACTCCCTGGCATCATGACCTGCCTTACTATGGCGTAGACGGTGATCAGTTATGTTCTATCTGGTTACCGCTCGACCCGGTGCCGGAAGAGGTCTGCCCGACTTTCATCACCGGCTCCCATGCCACCGGTAAAATGTACTATCCACGGCTATTTCTCACCAGCGAAGATTATGCAAAGGGCATTGAAGGGTTTGAAACACTACCGGACATCGAAGCCACCAAAGAGTCGCTTAATATTGCAAGCTGGGCGTTAGCCCCCGGTGACTGCATTGTTTTCCATATGCGAACACTGCACGGTGCACCGTCTACAGCCGGATTAAAATCACGCAGACGGGCCTTTTCTACACGCTGGATAGGTGATGATGCACGCTTTGCGCAGCGGGCCTGGAAAACATCACCACCCTACCCGGAAGTGACATTAAAACAAGGCGATTCCATGGACCACCCGAGCTTTCCGGTGATGTGGCCGCAAACAGATTCCTGACAGAGCGGTTTTAAAATTGATGCTTCCAGATAGAGTACCAAAGGCCTTACAGACGTTAAACTACTAGTAAAGACCTAACTTTTCATCACCGAGTTGTATCCCCACACCATTAATTACCCGGACAAAGTAGCTGAACATCGCCACTACCTGAACAATCTCAAGAATCTCTCCATCGTCCCACCCCGCATCACGCAGACGAATAATATCATCGCGAGCAACTGAGTCAGGCGTAACGACCAACAGCTTCACATATGTTAGCCCCGCTACTTCCCGTTCATTACCGCAATTCGCCAGATCATCTGTTTTTAAGGACTCTACAACAGCCTTGCTTCGGTGTTTATCATTCACTAAATGGTGAAAGTTATGACCATGATGCATCTCTGCATAGTGGCAACCGGTAAGTATAGCGACATAGGTTCCCACCAACTCCGAGAACCACTTAGGCAGTGTATTGCACTCATTGTGCAGTGCGGCAAGATACAGATCATCAGCGGGTTTTATTGTGTGTGGCCGCAGACTGAACCCCTGGTATAAATTATCCAGCTGTCCGTCAGGGCCACGGACGTGTTTGTAGGTTTCCTGCAATGCGCTGTCGGCATCGGCTTCGTCTACGACATCAATCCAGCAAATATCATTATTCATAGTTAGTTATTGCATTGTTACGGGCCAGAGTCAAAAATGAAGGCGATTGCAGCAACAACTTACAGACCAATGACACTCAAATACTCACCAGAAGGCCAACGCCAATGATCGAGCTATATGCCTACCCCGACACCTACTCGATTGGCAGCCACATGTTGCTGGAGGAATCAGGTGTTGAATATCGGGTAAGCGATATCAGTCAATTTGAACAGTTACCCGAAGCAGAAAAACAACAGGCACAACGAATGTTTATCGAGGCGTCTCCGCATGGACGGGTGCCCGCAATCAGGTTCGACAACGGCAGCAGTCTGTGTGAATCAGGGGCGATAGCATTGCATCTGGCAGACTCTCTTTGTGATGGGGCGTTTAGCGTCTCACCCGCGAGTCCGGATCGTCCTCAGTACCTGCAATGGCTGTTCTACCTCAGTAGTACGTTACAACCGGAAGTCATGTTGCAGTTCCACCCCGAACACTACTTCGAAAACACTACTAGCCAGGCACAACTAAAGACAGCCTCAATGGAGCGACTGACCAGAATCTGGTCGATTATCGAATCACAGTATCACCATGGCCCATGGATGTTTGATAACCGCCCCACCGCTGTGGACTTCAGCCTGGCTACCGTATTGCTTTGGCCGGAGTGTTTCCCCGATCAAACCAACAACTACCCGAATCTGTCCAATATGCTCGGCACCATCAGTCAGCGCAGTGCCTGTTCGTCTGTTATAGACTGGCATAAGCGTAAGACCTCAGTCACCGGCCGGCCCGAAACATCTACCCGGCCATCGGGCATTGATAACGTGTGACACTACGCTGTCATACTTTACGGAGGACAATAGATGAGTAAGTACGCAGTAAATCCGGCTGATGGTGCTAATAACCTGCTGGTCAATTGCCTGAAAGTAAAAGCAGACGATAAACTGTTAGTCGTTCGTGAACCAGACGAAACGCTTTACGGTAGCGACGTGGCCGAAACAATCGCCGAAACCGCACGTGACCTGGGTGCCAAAATTTCAGTATTCACAGAACCGGTTATCAGCAACCCCGCAGACTTTCCGTCCAGTGTTTCGACTGCAATGCAAACCGCTGATCACACTATATTTCTGAGCCGCCTGGGCGACTACGTCCGCTTCCTGAAACTACCCGGAAACGGTAGCAAGACCACTTGCTACATCTACACCAAAGATCAATTGGCCTCACCCTACGCCACACTGCCACATCAGCTAATGGCCACTTTAAGAGACCGTCTAGAATCAGAATTGCTGGCTGCAGACAAATGGCGAATCACCTGCCCGCTTGGGTCTGATATTTCAGGGTCATTTGACTGGGCAAGTCTGAAAGGAGGGACCGACGATGAACTACTGGTCTCCCTGTTTCCGGTCTCTACGTTTAAACCGGTGTCCTGCGGCAATGCGAGCGGTAACGTTGCATTATCCCGCTGGCTGATGCCCGGGGGTTCCACCAAAATGGAAGACCAGCACTTATCATTTTCAGAAGTGGTTAATTGCGAAGTACAAAACGGTTTGATCAAGGAATTCCATGGCACCAGCCCGATATCACAACATGCGTCTCAACAAGTGACACACCACTACGATCGTATCGCGAACACCCTGAAAATAAATAGAAACCGCGTCCATTCGTGGCACCTGGGCATCAATCCGCAAACCTTCTTTCCGGGTAATGCAGAAGACGACATGGACACATGGAGTGCTTTATCATTTGCCAGCCCGCGTTACCTTCATTTTCATACCTGTGGTGACGAACCACCCGGAGAAATCGCCTGGTCTTTGTTTAATTGCGATGTCACGGTAGACAATAAGCTTTTTTGGCAAAATGGTAATTTCTGCTGGTTGAATCGTGAGGATAATAAAAAACTGATTAACCGGTTTCCGCAAGCAAGCATGCTATTCGATCCCAGCTTAGCCATTGGTTTGTAAAAAGCCTCTATGATAGAAATTATGTGACGAATTTAGTTAAAGATGTGACTCTAAAACCCACGCACTTTATAGAATAGACACACTAGTCGATCGTGAACATGGAAAATACATACCCGACGCTTGAAACTGAAAGGCTCCGACTCCGTTTGCCAGAAACAGCTGATGCCGAAGAATATCACCGGCTACTTTGCCTTGACCAGATGACAGAACTCACCAATATCCCGCACTCACCCACCGAGAAACGTAGTCAACGCTTCGTCAGCTGGATGGCAAAACTCTTTTCCAAAGGGTCAGGCTGTGGCTGGATAATTTCACTCAAGGACTCCGACAAACCTATCGGGGCAATCAGAATCAATCAGATCAATAAAAAAGCAAGGTTTGGAGAAATTGGCTATGAGCTTTCTCCTGAATACTGGAATCAGGGACTGATGACCGAGGCAGTTGCATCAGTCACCGAGTGTGGCCATTCGACTTTCAAACTAAACCGGATAGAAGCCTGGACCATTGAGGGTAACGTTGCATCAGAAACTGTTTTACTAAAAAACAACTTCAAATATGAAGGGCTGCTACGGCAACGACTATACTTACGTGGCGAAATCTGTGATGTAAAAATGTTTAGCCATTTGAACAACTAACGCAGATAAAATAAACTGACTTCCTGCTCCAGTCTCACTGACTGGAATAGCACCCGAAACAGGAAGTCACCATGATTACTGCCTGTATACCAGCGTTTTAAAAACTAATTGATCGGACAAAACGTTTTGTCATCATTGTTTTTGTCCAATGCATGGATATTAGCTTCTACAAAATCGTTTAGATCAGCACGACAAGCATCATCCCAGCTTTTGAGGAGCGATTCGACATTGTCTTTACCGATTCTGCAGCTGTACATGACTTTAGTCGTGCCGGGGTCCTCTTCCTTTTTCAACTGGATACGTATTTCTTCGCCATCTTCATAGTAAATCGCCATAAAACATTGCAAACGCTTAGACTCTTCATGAAAAGAAGAGTCAAATGAAATACGACTTAAACCGGCGGTTTTCAACTCCGATGTGCGGCAGGGACATGGAAGCGTATTCAAACAGGTGGTTAACTCCTTTTTAAGTGAAGCTGGCGGTACCAGCCTCACGATATTTTCCCATGTTTTTGCCGTGGCCAGTAAATCAACAAAATAGACAGGTTTAATTCCACTAATTGGCGCGTGCTCCGCATATACTGCTGCCATGATCGCAGGGACAGTAAATGAATATTCCTGAATCTGTATACCGTCAATTCCCAGTTCGTCCAGTTTCCTGTAATCATGGTCCCAGTAATTGAGATACAACTCTCCTAACGGTTCCGATGAACTTATTTCGAATGAACAATCATCACTCACTGTTGCATCTACATTACGCTCTACCAGCGCGAGAGACACATCTGGTCTCACCAATAGTGCACTCGCTATAAATAACGCTGCCACTGCCTTACTGTTTTTCCTACCCTCTCTGCCCATCAGCAATCTCTCCGTGAAATACTGGCATTAGAACTATGCAGTTTCCTTATTGTGAAGAAAACCACCCACCTTAACCACCGCAATATTTGCTGTAGCTTCTTACTATACAGCTTGAAGGCAAGCTGAATCTTACAAACCTATGAGTGTTTTTTATAATTTACCGAACCTTATTATACCCCGATAAACAGTGTTATTTCGGGTAGTACATATGTACTACTTACCCAATTGGACCTTGTATAAAGCCAACATTCATGACATGTTCTCCCGTGGAGTTGTAATCGAGTGACCATCGGTCGTTCACAACTGTTAACCCCTGATCTACCTGTGGCGGTGGCAAGATGTTTCTGGAAAGAAATCATCAACTCGAAAATTTAATGAAAGTCGCATCGAACATAGAGCGCACTCGTGGACAGATTATTCTGGTCAACGGGGAGGCCGGCATCGGTAAAACTACCTACCTGATGGAAGCTCGTACACACCTGGAAGCCGACCTGAAGATTCGGTGGGGTTCCTGCGACCCATTAACTACACCCAGAATTCTTGGCCCCCTACACGATATGTACAGTCAGTTCGGGGCGGAAGTTCAAAAACAACTGACCGAATCATCACCGTCATTTACCCAACTGTCGCGCTCAATTGTCAGCGAACTCGAGAATGACAAAAGCGCCAGCCTGATGATCATTGAAGATGCACACTGGGCTGATAATGCGACACTCGATCTGCTGAAGTGCCTTGGGCGACGAATCAGTTTTCTACGCACGATACTGGTGATCAGCTATCGCACTGATGAAGCCACCAAAGCACTTAAATCGGCAGTGGGTGATTTCCCTCAAGCGCGCACTCATAGAATTGCGCTGCCAGCACTTTCACAAGATGCTGTAAACGAACTCACAGCGGCCTCTGGCACAAGCTACGAAAAACTCTACGAAGCCACATCCGGAAACCCGTTTTTTGTCACCGAGGTGCTCGCCAGTCAACCCGATGCGGGCAAGCCGGTTGCCGATTCAATTCAGGATGCGGTCGGCGCCAGACTCGAAAGACTGGAAAAACCCTATCGCGAATTTCTAAGAACACTAAGCGTCATTCCCAACCAGATCAGTGGAGATCTTGTTCAGGGACTCTATGGAAATGAGTCCAGCGATCTGTTGGATCAATGCGTTGAACGGAATTTCCTTAAAACTGAAAGCAACAATGCGTTCAGGTTTCGACATGAACTTGCCCGGCTCGGTACGCTTGCGGGAATTTCACCTCAAAAACAAAAGGCCATTCATACTAAGATTTTTAAACTCCTTCAGGAAAACGCAATCCCCTGCTCCGTCGATCAGCTTCTCTGCCATGCCGCTGGTGCAGAAATAGCCAAAGAGGTTTTAAAAGTCGCCCCTCGGGCCGCCAGTCACGCCTCGAAAAACGGCTCACACGCTGAAGCAGCACAGCACTACAAAACCGCTCTGAACTACGTTTCTTTTGCCGACGAAGAAAGTGCTGCGTTGTTATACGAAAACTGGTCTTACGAAAGCGCACTCGTCGAAATCACAGAAGACACAATCAACGCAAGGCACGACGCCTTGAAAATCTGGAAATCACTTGGTCGTTCTGAAAAAGTGGGGGAAAACCTGCGATGGCTTTCCAGACAACACTGGTACCGCGGTGAATCAGAACTTGCAGCCAACTATATTGAAGAAGCAATATCTACCCTCGAAAGCACCCATCCCTGTGCAGAAAGAGCGATGGCATACAGCTTGAAGTCACAGTTCCATATGCTTAATGACCGCATGGAAGATGCAATCCGGCTGGGGCAAAAAGCACTGGAAATGGAGGCCGAATTTAACACGCCGGAAGTCAGGGCTCATGCTCTATGTAACATAGGTTCGGCACAGCTAATCAGAGACGACCGAGAGGGGCTTAAAAATCTACAGCGCAGCCTGAGGGTTTCACTTGACCACGACCTGCACGAGCACGCGGCCCGTGTATACACCAATACTGCATCAAGCACTGTGTGCGGCCTTGACTGGCAGGTAACCGAACGTGCAGTTAACGACGGAGTGGCATTTGATACCGAACACGACCTCGACAGCTGGACCAATTATCTTCTAGGTATCATGTCACAACTACGAATGGAACAGTCCCACCTTGAAGAGGCTGAAACCATCGCAGCCGGCGTACTGGAGCTGGATAACCAGACGCTGTTAATGAAGCTGCCCTCTTTACTGGTGTTGTCCAAGGTTCGTTTACGCCTTGGGAAAGAAGATGCGGAAGATCTGCTGCAACGTGCACTTGAACATGCAATCAGCGTTGCCGAGCCACAGTATATTATACCTGCCCGCCTTGGCCTGATCGAACATGCATGGCAGACTGATGATACCAAAGCGGCCGCGATCCACTTCGAAGCACTTGAGCAGGTTTCACTGATACCGCATTGGACATGGCGCGGTGCAGACCATGCCATCTGGATGCATAGATTCGATTTACCTTTTAAAAAAGACACAGGAAAATCGCTGCCACTGCCATTCCAGCTTGAAATCGACGGCGACTATATGGCTGCCAGTCAACACTGGACAGACAAAGGCAGCGCTTTTCGAGCGGCGGCTACCCTAATGCAATGCCCTCAGGAACACGCAGCAAACTGTTTACCGAAAGCAATGGACCTGTTACTCGAGTGCCGCGCCAACGGCACGATTAAAAAACTAAAATCGCTCGCAGAACACTATGACCTGGACAACCGGATAAATCTCGCCAGGCGCGGGCCCAGACAACAATCAAGACAACACCCCGCAGGCTTTACCGCAAAAGAGCAACAGATTTTTCCGCTGCTGGTGGAAGGTATGAGCAACAAGGAAATCTCTGACAGCCTTTCACGTTCACAACGCACCGTTGAAAATCACGTTGCCTCCATTCTGCGCAAACTGAACGTGAAAAACCGCATGGAAGCAATGTTGCGAGCGAACAATGAACCCTGGTTGATCAGCCAGACCTTGAATACCTCCACAGTACAACCGAACGGATCGACATCGCACACGGCGGAAAGCCGGATAAATTAGTGACTGCTATGTAAGCTGGTGAACACTTCGCGTCTGGAGAATACAAACGGTCAAGGTCGAACAGTGTTTAGCATTAGCCGGCAATCACGCACGGGAACCATTCCCCTTTGAACACAATTCGATACCGATAACCACATAGCTGACAGGAATAATCATAAAGCCACCTCTCTGCATTCATCTAACGGAGGTTTTCCCCAGACTGCACGTGGCTTTACGGACTTTTTTCTAACAGAAATGCTCCATCACCATCCGAAAGCCGTACCTACAATCAGCATGATCCGAAAATAGGTATCCGGAATTGAAATTTGAGTATACCGACGGATAACCAATGAATAGTCTGCCGGTTAACCTGACACTTCACACATCAGGGAAGTGTCAATGGCAAAGTTACTTGCACAATCAAACATCAATCCGCTGGAGCTTCAAGGCTTCACGCAACTCGTTATACGTGCAGCTACGGTAGTCACAATCTGCCTGGCGATTGCGTACGTCTTGTTTCAAAAAACGTGGCTTCTGTCTTTGGTCTGCGGAATTCTGGCAGGATTAGGGGCTTTATATTTGATCCTCCCCGTTAGCCACACATACCAGGCACTTTCAGAGTGTTATGACTAAGGCATTGATGCATTAATCCACCACAGCAACTCAGTCAGACCACGCAGGAGCAATAATAGATGGAGCTGTTAGATTTCGTCGGAAAAAATATTTTCGATACCATTGGACTGTTTGGTGTTTTTTTATATGTCGCCAGCTATAGCGCTCTACAGCTCGGGAGAATTGACGGCAACTCGGTGAGTTATTGCCTGTTGAACGGAGCTGCTGCATCCATGGTTCTGGTGAGTCTGCTGTTCAGTGACTTTAACCTGGCCTCTGCACTGATTCAGGTTGTGTGGATCACAGTAAGCATTTGCGGCTTGTGCCGTTACTGGAGAACGGAACACGTCACCACCTGAATACCTATCATACCGGATGGAAAACCCGGTATTTATTCAAATGGCATAAGCCTGGATGAATCAACTCACAGGCTGAATCCGGTTACCCCATTCCCCGGCAACCCTGGTTAACCGCTCTACATCCATCGTCAGCAACTGACGGTCTTTGACCAGTCGACGCCCGGCAACCCAGACATCGGTCACTCGCTCTCGATTAACCGCATAGATTACCTGCGCCGTCACATCATACATCGGCACCATAGAGACATCTGGCTTGATGCAGATGATATCTGCACTTTTACCCGTCTCCAGTGAACCGGTGACCTCATCCAGGCCAAGCGCCCTTGCACCATTGATGGTTGCCATGCGAAGTGCGGTGGTTGCCGGAATACTGGCCGCATCCTGGCTGACAGCCTTGGCGACTAATGCAGCAGTGCGCGTTTCACCAAACATATCCAGATCATTATTACTGGCAGCCCCATCAGTACCGATGGCGATATTGACCCCTTGATCAGACAGTGCGCTTACAGGGCAAAAGCCGCTGGCGAGTTTTAAATTTGATTCCGGACAGTGCAGCACATTGACGCCGTTGTCTGCAAACAACGCTATTTCTTCATCAATCATTTGCGTTAAATGCACTGCCAGTAATGAGGGTGACAACATTCCGATTTCATTGAGCATAGTGATCGGGCGGACACCATGCTGCTTCACATAGTCCGCCACTTCTACTGCAGTTTCATGTACATGCATATGAATCTTTAACTGATGCTTTGCACTGAATGCTTTTACCTTTTCTAGTGTTTCCACACTGACCGTGTACGGCGCATGCGGCGCCATCGCCATTTGTACCAATGGGTCATCGCGAAAGTTTTCGTAAACGGCCAGCCCCTTATCAAAATACTCATCAACCGTACTGGCCCAGGCTGTGGGGGCGTTGATGATGGTCAGTCCGATTACCGCCCTGATCCCCGCCTGCCGACATGCCTCCGCACTGTCCTGTGGAAAAAAGTACATTTCATTAACGGTGGTCACGCCACCTAGCAGGCTTTCAGCAAGCGCCAGTTCGGTACCATCACGAACAAAAGCAGGCCCGACATGCGCGGCTTCTGCCGGCCACATAAAGTCTTGCAGCCAGGTCATCAGGGGCTGATCACTGCCCAGCCCACGAAGCAGATTCATTGGCATATGCATATGTGTATTAATCAGTCCAGGCATCACGATATGATCACGTCGATCAACCACCGGCAGATCACTGAAACTCTGCTCTGCCTGCGGGGTCGGCATGCTATGCAGAATTTTCCCGCCGCCTATCACCAGAGAATGATTTGTATAGACCGTATTTTCGGTATCAACCGTTAACACCCACCCTGCATCGATTCGATAGTCTGCGACTGGGTGTTCTGATTTTTTGTCTGCGGTCATGGCGTTACTCGATGGTGACTTCTGTGGTACAGGTCTGGTTGTTTGGTAGTTTACTGCAAAGGACGGGATCGATGAAATCTGTCCCTAGTTGCCTTGTTCTGGTGAAGCAGGTAACGCACCGGATGAAGGTATTTATTGTTTCCAGAGGCGTATGATTCTGTTCAGGGATCGTTCCGTGCTGGTTGTTGCCTTCATCAATATACTGATGTTTCGTGGCTTTGACATTCGCCCAACGGAGTTGGGCTCCCACAGCTTGAGGCTTCGAATCACTTATCGCTTACGGTGGGAGTCGAACTCCGTTCAGCGATTGTGTCGTGCTGGTTGTCGCTTTAGGTTACTGACTGATGTTCTGTGGCTTTGACATTCGCCCAACGGGGTTGGGCTCCCACAGTTTGAGGCTTCGAATCACTTATCACTTACGGTGGGAGTCGAACTCCGTTCAGCGATTTTGTCGTGCTGGCTGTTATCTTCATTTAGTGACTGGCGTATCTTCGCTACGATCATTGTCCAGCCTAAGCCACCGTATCATCACTCTTCCAGATTCACATAACACTCAACAGTAAATCTGGGTGTACAGATACAATAAAATAGCAGATCAACATCACCACTATTAGTGATTCTTTGTGGAGTATCAGCCGCAATGGTGACCTGATCCCCCTGCTGAACTAACTGTGTCTGTTCTCCGACCTGCATCCGACCAGCGCCGGACTTTACGATGTAGGCTTCAGCCACCCCGCGCAGTGCATGCAACTGGGTAGACACACCGGGTTCTACGCGCGCCACCGCCACTGACATGTCGGGCCAGGCATCGGTATTCATAAGCTCGGTAATATGACAACGTTCGCTTGTAGTAAACTCTTCACTACCGGCTGATTTTATCAGCCAATCTGGCACAGTCATTCAGCAACCCCCGGAAAATTTAATTGCCATGAGTTTACCACCGTCGACACAGATATTTGATTTAAGCAACAAGACTGCAATCGTCACCGGCGCCAGCGGCGGTATTGGTCAGGTCATTGCAAAAAGTCTGGCAGCAGCGGGTGCCAATATCATCGTGCACACTCATCAGAACGAGACAGGTGCTCAATCATTAGTCACTGACATACACGCCATGGGCAGACAGGCCACCGTCGTACAGGCTGATCTTCAATCAGATACCGACTGTGAAAAATTGATCAGTAAAACGCTTGAATCCCTGGGCACACCGCACATACTCATCAACAATGCCGGCGCTCAGCCCATCAGTAACCTGGTTAACATGGAAGCATCAGAACTACAAACGGTGATGAGTACCAATATTGCTGCCCCCATACTTCTCACGACACTTTTCGCCAACACACCACCGTGCGATTCTGGCACAGACACTACCCGCTGCATCACTAATATCGCTTCAATCGAGGGGTTAAACGCAAAGTCAGGTCATAGCCACTACGCAAGTTCGAAAGCGGCTCTCATTGCTTTTACAAAAGCAGCTGCACTGGAACTCGGCCCCGCGGGCATCAGAGTCAATTCAATTTGTCCGGGACTGATCAACCGTGACGGCCTTGAAGCCGCCTGGCCTGAGGGCGTAGCCGCCTATACCAATGCCGCGCCGCTGGGTACGCTTGGCAGTGCAGAAGATATCGCCAATGCAGTACTGTTTTTAAACTCTAATGCCGCGCGCTGGATAACAGGCGCTAACCTGGTGGTAGATGGTGGAGTCAGTTGCGCGGAAACCTGGTAAAGATTCAGACCAATCAGGTGACCAACACCCGTCAAGCTGACCCATCAATTTCCAACAACACCGACGTGCAAACGTGTTCAAACAAGACGCTCACCCCACCCTGCTAAAACCAGTTAACGGCCCTGTCGAATTGATTCACCAAAAGTCTGCAACGCTGCTATAACATCTGCATCAGCGGCGCCAGACTCAATCAAGTTATTATTTTCTGCACTATCTGTTGATAGATCAAACAGCTCTTGCGACCCGTCAGAATACTCAATTAATTTATAACGCTCGTTACGTACCGTCCAACCAGTCGTGCGGTTACCGGACCCAACGAATTCCGAATAATTATAATCGCGTACAGTACTTTCCTGTCCATCCAGCAGCGGATAAAAGCTCACACCGTCAACGGCTGTAGACGTATCCAGCCCGAACGCATCTGTGACAGTTGAGTATAAATCAGTGGTGTTGACCATGGCCGATGTTCTTTGGTTCTGTTGTGTGACACCGGCACCCGCGACAATCATCGGAACTCTGATCCCACCCTCGTACAGTGATGACTTCGAGTGGTTTCGTGCGTAAACCTGAGTATCAATCACTCTTGCCGGCGTACCGTTATCACCAATAAAAACCACTAGCGTATTGTCTCGTTCGGCCTGAGACATTGAATCAAGCAGACGACCGATTTCTGTATCCATCGCTTCAATCGCCGCCAGGTAGTAAGGCCGCGGGTTGGCATCAATATCTGCTGCATCACCCGACAGACTTGATCTGTTATGAAGTTCTGCAGGCGGCAAATGAAACGGACTATGCGGTGCGACATACGCCAGCCACATAAACCAGGGCTGATCACGATCTGAAATCCAGTCTATGGCCAGATTGGTTATTTGCGTGGTGTGATATTCAGTGACAGTAGATATCTGGCCGTCAAGGGTCAGTGGCCAGCTGGAGTAGTCATCAATGGTACCGGCAATATTGCCTGCGTAGTATCCGACCCCGGAGTCCGTGGGGTGCGAAGACAAGCTACTGTCCCCACCAGTGAGATGCCATTTACCGATCACCGCCGAATCGATCGACCCGTTTTGTTGCAAATAGCGTTGCAGCGTGAGGGTATCTGTCGACATAAAATCAGGCACCCGATCGATACCGCTATTAACGCCATGTTGTCCGGTAATAATAGAGCCACGTGTCGTGGTGCATGCAGGAGTCGCCCAGGCGTTTTCAAACACAAGCCCTGACTCAGCCAGCGCGTTCAGGTTTGGCGTATCCGGAATATCAGCACTGACACTAAACTGGGCAGAAGCATCAATGCCCTGATCATCAGATATTATCAGCAACACATTGGGTCGTGTGACGTCTGTCGGAGTTTCCGGCGCCGGGGTCTCAGGTGTCGGGGTTTCCGGCGTGGGGTTGGAACCTTCAGTTTCTGCAGGAGAAGTTTCAGAATCGGAAGAACCCGACGAGCCACAGGAGCTGATTCCCGTAGCCAGTAGAAATATCATGCAGCAATGCGAAAGTTTCATCTGAAGTAGCCTGGTTTTTAGATCGGACAAGGATTCTCCGCTGAATAACAAGCAGTATTCAGACGACACCCATTTACCTGTTGACTGTAACCTTACGGGGTTATTGTGCAAAAACTATGGTAGCGGCACCCCTGCCTTGCGATATTGACGAAAGCAGACGCACTATCAAAAAAACCATGCGATGTTCAGGCACCAACAAAACGATGCCAAATCGATACCCGCTCGACAGCTACGCCTATTTTCTGGCGGGCTTTTCAGAGATCCATAGAAAGATCGTGCCGGTAACCACTGGCTTTCCATTGACATCTGTGCCGATAACGGTCACCGGTAAATCCCCGGGCATCCAGCCATCAGCCGGCACGGTGGCGGTGCACAAAATATCTGTTTCACCTTTATTGGGGTATTGCAACTCCATGCCCTTGGGTATCCAGCGAAGATGCGCGGGGATAGATGCCTCGGCCATGAAACCCATCGCCATCTCCAGGCCATTAGCAATCGCTATAATGTGCATCGTGCCAATGTGATTTTGTACCCGCTTGCGTTTACGTACCAGCACCTGGCACTTGTTCGGTTCCAGCAATTCAACACGCGGTGAGACTGTCTTGAAATACGGCGCCTGCCTTGCCGCAAATGCAGAAAACAACTGCCGGCCAAAAGGAAAGCGTAAAGCTTTATGGTAAAGACCAAGTACATAATTTGGTTTTTCAGTCATTAACGATTTCCATCATTCAAAAAACACACAGCTAGCCACCCGGAACTTTCTGATAACATACCGCCGTGCAACAGGAACACTACAATATCGGGCTACCTGCCTGGGCTTTCCCGGGCTGGCATGGTCACTACTTCAACAACACACCGTCAGCGCTGGCAAGCTACGCCAGTGTTTTCAATACGGTAGAAGGTAACACAACTTTTTATCATGTTCCTGATGAACAAACTGTTGCTAACTGGCAGGAAGCCGTACAACGCACCGGCTTCCGATTCTGCTTTAAGTTCCCGCGTACCGTCACGCATCAACGAAGCCCGGACTGGCAAACACTTAGACTTTTTCTTAAACGCATTGAACCACTGAAAGACAATATCGGACCGTTTCTTTTGCAGTTTCCGGCGACGACCGGTCCGGCAGATATTAAAGCGATGGATAAGCTGATTCAACAGTTGCCAACTGATTATCGCTATGCACTGGAAATCCGTCACCCCGCCTTCTTCACCGATCCACAAACACTTGAACCCCTAATTGAAAAGTACCGGCTCGGCCGTGTGATTATGGATACAAGACCTGTATTTCACGGCAATCGAAATCATCCGGAAGTGCTGGCAGCCCTGCACAATAAACCAGACTTACCCGTACTCGGCCACGCCTACAATAGACTGGTATTTGTGCGACTACTGCTACACCCTGATTTAAGCAGCAATGATGAATACATCGCTCAGTGGGCAAAGCGGATGGAGCAGGCTTTATCAAGTGGTCACGATTGCTTTATGATGATTCACTGCCCGAACAATCAACACTGCCCGAAGCTTGCTCTGGATTTTCATGAGAAGCTACGCAACTTATCAGCAGACCTGGAACCCTTTAAGCCCTGGCCGGTACCACAGCAACATCACTTGCTTTAATGCAAACACTGCGGCGCCGTTGCTTACTTTTTCTTTTTTCTGGCAGCCTGAACCCGTTCGCGATAATCGAGTATCCGTTGCTTTAACCCGGGTTCTGCGGCAGACGCCACCAAAGCCGCCATATCACTGGATCTGGAATCATTCACTGTCAATGACATTAAATCGTTCAGTGATTTTTCAGGCAGTACCGCGCTTCGATCACGGGCTGTGCCGATCACAGACGCCCAGTCCGATTGATCAGACACTTCATTGATCAGCCCCATGGACAACGCTGTGTCTGTATCGGCAATTTTTGTATCTATTAATAAGTCACGAGCCGCGTCTGACCCGATCAGCTGAGTCAGTCGTCGGGTACCGAGCGCCAGGCCGAACTGCCAGCCAGGCATGCGGAACGTGGCACCGGGTGCGGCTACCCGATAACCACCTGCTGCAACAATATCTGCGCCCGCACCGACCGCGTGCCCTTGAGCAAGAATCAAAACACGATACGGCGCGTGGTGGATTAACTGCAACAAGGTTTCCAGTCGAACAAACCGCAGCAATAAATCACCATCGCTGAGAGCCTCAATGTTCGATAGATCAAAACCTGCACAAAAGTTTTTTCCGTTGGCTTTGATCACACAGAGCCTGATGGAATCTGCGTTAGTCAAAGCCTTTATCATTGCTTCGACTAAGTCCGGGGTGAGTGAATTCGATGCGTCCGGCCGGTTTAGTGTCAGCGTCAGCTGCTGGTCTTCCTGCTCTACCAACAAATCGCTATCTTCACTCATGCCTTTCCCGCCTTGCGGTCACTGATCTCTTGCAGGATGGCTTCGGTGTGCTCTCCCAGCTCCGGCGGGCGTTTGTTAACTAGAGTGGCCGTATCGTTTATCCGCAGCGCCGGCCCAAATGTTCTGGTGACCGCACCGTTGGCTAGCTCAAGCGGTTGCACCCAACCCATGTGCTGCACCTGTGGATCTTCCAGTGCTTGCGAATAGGTATTAATCGGGCTGCACGGCACGCCGACAGCGTTAAACGCGGTGATCCAGTGTTCTGCGGATTCACCGGCAAAGATTGATTCAAGTATGTCTTTCAACTCTGTCTGGTTTTTTGCACGCAACACCGGAGAGGTAAACCGCTCATCGGCTTTTAAATCTTCCCGCTCAACCACATCACACACTAGCTCCCATAAATTATTATTACCGGCTGCCATACCAAAATAACCAACGCCAGCCTTAAACGCCTGATACGGTGCGTTTCTAGGGTGGGCGGACCCCAGTTTTGCCGGGTCCTTACCCGTACCAAAGTACTCACTGGTCTGTAGTGCACCCACAGCCAGTGTTGCGCCTAACATCGCCACATCAATATGCTGCCCTTTGTTAGTGGTTTGTCTTTCAACCAGTGCACTACTGATACCGAAAGAACCATACAGCGCAGAGACAAAGTCACACAGTGGCACACCACATTTAACCGGTGCACCACCGGGTTCACCTGTCACACTCATCACAGCGGCCATGGCCTGCATGGTCAGGTCAAAACCACCCTGCGTGGATCGCGGGCCGGTTTGCCCGAACGCCGAAATAGAACAATAAATCAGCTGCGGTTTTTCAGCTGACATGGTCGCATAGTCGATACCTAAGCGCGTCATTACCCCCGGCCTGAAATTTTCAATCACCACATCGCTGTCAAGGATTAAACTACGTGCAGCAGACACACCCTGTTCGGACTTTAAATCCAGCACAATTGATCTTTTATTGCGATTCACCGAGGCAAAATTTTCACTGAAGCCATCAGTCACCGGCGGCCACATACGCATAGCATCACCGGCGGGTCGCTCAACCTTAATAACATCAGCGCCCATATCAGCAAGCAACATCGCGCAGAACGGCCCGGCCGCAATCTCGCAAAACTCTATAACCTTAATACCCTGCAGTGCAGACATAGTTCCTGTTCATTATTGGTGGAATGTTAACCCCGGTGTTTAAAACACCAGACATCTTAAAAACTAAGCTTATGCCGACTTGTCCCAGAGATTTGGAATCACATCACTGGCATAACCGGAGACAAAATCAGAACTCTTGCCGGTGCTGGTATCAAACACATGCCTTTTTACAGCACCGATATTCGCCCCGTAGACATGAATACTGACAGACACTTCGTTGTCGAGCGCGTTCGATACCTTGTGTACATCGCCAACACGCGGGGAGACAAGATCAATTTCGCCTACCCCTGCGGTGTAGGTGGCATCATGAATTAACTGATTGCCGGCAGTGGCAACACTGTATTCCTCACATAATTCTTCACCACGCATCACGCCCACCATGCCCCACACCGTGTGATCGTGAACCGGTGTGGTCTGCCCCGGCCCCCAAATGAAACTTGCCACCGAGAAACGTTCCAGCGGATCACAATGCAACAGGTACTGCTGATAGCGTTCAGTGCTTGGTCGTGCGAATTGCTCTGGAAGCCAGTCATCCTTCTTGATGAGATCGGATAACAACTGCTGGCCTTCGGTGAAGATACGCTCTTCATCAGTATCGAAGTCTGAAACCAGTCCCGTGAAAGACTGAACGAAGGTTCTGAATCTGGTGGTGTTTCTCATTGCAGAGGTTCCCGGTAGTGTTCTATCAACAGGTGTAATTCATGCCCAACCGGCCACCGTCAACGTAGATGGTTTCCCCGGTGATATAGCTGGCTTTGTCGCTGGTCAGGAAAGCGACAACATCGCCAATCTCTCGCGGGCTTCCAATACGTTTCATGGGGGTTCGGGACATCACCATCGTCATGGCTTCCGGGTTGGCATTGACACCCGCCATCATTTCCGTATCAATCGAACCCGGCCCCACTGCATTGACGCGGATGCCATGCTCGACCAATGCCAGAGACGACGCTTTAGTTAACTGCATTACCCCGCCTTTTGATGCACTGTAAGCCGCGATTGAAGGAATCGCCACCACGGCATTAATCGATGACATATTAACAATCGAACCCTGAATTTTGTGTTTGATCATGTTTTTGGCAGCACGTTGCAGTGCCACGAATGTTCCGATCAGATTCACATTGATCACATCGGTGAATTGTTCAAGCGTGGTCTCCAGAAAATCACCCGGTTTAGCGATACCTGCGTTGTTTACCAGTATAGAAATACCACCGTACTCTGATTCGATTTGGTCGAACAAAGCATTAACCTGATCCGGCTTACCCATATCGCAAACCAGAGCCACGGTATCAGCGCCGAGCTTTTCGGCGGCGGCTTTGACACCGGTTTCATTGATATCAACCAGGATTAGACGGGCGCCGTTTTCAGCGATGGCTTCTGCACATGCATAGCCGATTCCCTGCGCGCCACCAGTGACTACTGCAATGGGTTTATCTGACATAGTTTTTGATTCCGGGTGTTTTATGCGGGTTACTTAGTAACAGGGGTGTGGTGGTATTGCGACCTTGTTCTTCGCCCAACGGGGTTGGGCTCCCACCG
This sequence comes from Laminaria ephemera, assembly GCA_036873875.1. Lineage (NCBI taxonomy): Eukaryota > Phaeophyceae > Laminariales > Laminariaceae > Laminaria > Laminaria ephemera. Next base: position 315 of record JAYJMJ010032619.1, on the reverse strand, counting down.
TTTGGGGCTTCAACCTGGTTCTTTGACGACCGTGGGAGCAGAACTCCGTTCGGCGATTTTTTTGTACTGGTTGATGGTCTCATTTGTTAACTGTTATTCCGTGGCTTTGTTTTTCGCTCAACGGGGTTGGGCTCCCACCGTTTGGGGCTTCAACCTGGTTCTTTGATGACCGTGGGAGCAGAACTCCGTTCGGCGAATTTTTTTTACTGGTTGATGGAGTCATCTGTTAACTGTTATTCCGTGGCTTTGTTCTTCACTCAACGGGGTTGGGCTCCCACCGTTTGGGGCTTCAACCTGGTTCTTTGATGGCCGTGG